>ML769636.1:12722-99909 GCA_009733575.1 Gymnopus androsaceus JB14
CTAAGTGAATGATAGAGTTATAAATAAGTATTCTCAGTCTTACCTATACATTCAGGTCCTCCGAGTATCGATCATCCTCTTTCTTTAAGCAGACAGTATCCTCACTTCACTTGGATGGGGATATCCTCCACGCACAGTGTCTCAAAAGCGACGGGAACCTTACGAATACTTATTTATAAACTCTATCATTCACTTACGATTTGATTGAGACCTCACTAGTAGTCGATGAGTGGGAGGTCTTAGTTGAGACTTTACTGGTATTTGACGCCGTGCCATTCTGCTTTGTCACTGCCAGGTATGATGGAGGGGGCGTGCTGGCACCGTTTAGAGAGCTTACTAAATCTAGTAGAATGAGAATGAAATCAATTCCAAGAATGCTTAGAAACCACTTACGTGTTGCTACCAATGTCGGAGGCGGAGTGGTGGTACCGTTGGAAATGCTACCGTTGGAAGAGCTCATTGTACTGGCAGGCGTACAAATGAGAGTGGAACCAAGTCGAAGAATAAGAAGCACTTACTTGTAAGAGTTTGCTAGAACACAAGTAAAAAAGCTTAATCACAAAGTCGTATGTAGACTGATTGAGGTGGCAAGACAAAACTAGTACCCCACTATAAATACAGAAACTAGCGAAGAACGAAGCAAGTGCGAAGGCCAAATATAATATATTACCAAACTAGGAATAATTCCTTCAAACCAGGAACATTGAATTTGTGATAACTTCGTATATAGTGACAGTAGCACATAGAATAAATATAGATGCTTATAGTAGTAGTACATACAATCTCTTGACCGGGCTAGCTGAAACCCCGATTGCCCTGTGGCCTAGAATGGCGTCAAGACCCGGGCCGGATCTGGGGAGATTCAAAAGAGTGACGTTTGGAATGGAGAGCGATGTTGGAAATCGAGGGACACTAGGTAATGGATTGACATTTGGAAAGAAGGTATGAAGTTTATTACACGGCTCGTTTCGAGATTACTACTGGACTCACAGTAACTAGAATGGCCTTTGGAAAGAAGTCTACACATACAGTAATGACACCGGTCTCTTCTACTCCCCGGACAGAAACATCAAATTACTTTGTATGGAGTTTAGGCGCTTGGGATGCCTGTTTTCTCCGACACCCAAGAAAGCTCTCTTTGCAACAGTGATGGAAGTATACAGTCATACTGAAGCAGTGGTGGAAAATAGTTACGAACTTGAAGATAAAATAATTCTATGAGGCCTGAGGTTACTGGCACATTGCCACCTATACTTACAGCCTTCGACCAGCATTTCTGTCTAGGATGTGGCTGTGGAATACCTAGATTTCGTTCCTTCAAAACTTCACGTCAAGCTAGCGTTAGCCTGAGACAGATGTTTCTGTCCGGGGAGTAGAAGGGACCGGTGCCATTAGTATGTATAGACTTCTTTCCAAAGGCCATTCTAGTTACTGTGAGTTCAGTATTAATCTCGAAACGGCGTTTCTGTTGAGGAACGAGCCGTGTAATAAACTTCATACCTTCCTTCCAAATGTCACTCCATTCTCCAGTGTCCCTCGATTTCCAACATCGCTCTCCATTCCAAACGTCACTCTTTTAAATCTCCCCAGATCCGGCCCGGGTCTTGACGCCATTCTAGGCCACAGGGCAATCGGGGTTTCAGCTAGCCCGGTCAAGAGATTGTATGTACTACTACTATAAGCATCTATATTTATTCTATGTGCTACTGTCACTATATACGAAGTTATCACAGATTCAATGTTCCTGGTTTGAAGGAATTATTCCTAGTTTGGTAATATATTATATTTTGGCCTTCGCACTTGCTTCGTTCTTCGCTAGTTTCTGTATTTATAGTGGGGTAGTTTTGTCTTGCCACCTCAATCAGTCTACATACGACTTTGTGATTAAGCTCTTTTACTTGTGTTCTAGCAAACTCTTACAAGTGAGTGCTTCTTATTCTTGGACTTGTTTTCACTCTCATTTTGTACGCCTGCCAGTACAATGAGCTCTTCCAACGGTAGCATTTCCAACGGTACCACCACTCCGCCTCCGACATTGGTAGCAACACGTAAGTGGTTTCTAAGCATTCTTGGAATTGATTTCATTCTCATTCTACTAGATTTAGTAAGCTCTCTAAACGGTGCCAGCACGCCCCCTCCATCATACCTGGCAGTGACAAAGCAGAATGGCACGGCGTCAAATACCAGTAAAGTCTCAACTAAGACCTCCCACTCATCGACTACTAGTGAGGTCTCAATCAAATCGTAAGTGAATGATAGAGTTAGTAAATAAGTATTCTCAGTCTTACCTATACATTCAGGTCCTCCGAGTATCGATCATCCTCTTTCTTTAAGCAGACAGTATCCTCACTTCACTTGGATGGGGATATCCTCCACGCACAGTGTCTCAAAAGCGACGGGACCTACGGCTCCTCGAAGCTAAACCTCAGTGAATGCATAGGCGTTGTCTGCGGGAAGCTCGTCTGGGGTCGCAGGGATTTTCGTAGCCATTGCAAATCCGTCAAACTCGAAAAATTCACCCTCATAGCTGAATGTGTCTACGAAGGAGAAACGATCAAGTCCACTTTGGACCTGACTCGCTACCTCCAGTCGTACGATGGTACACTCGGATTAAAAGTGGCCAAACCTAGCCCCGAGTTGTCCAGCCTATTCAGCGAATCCCGTTGGATGAAGTTCAAGATTGTCACCGAGCCGGATGCATCCGTGGTCATCCAGAATGCCGCATTCAAGGATGCTTTCAGTAGCATCGCTCAGACTACCTCCAAGCACATAGTGACTGCAATGACCGAGGATCTCGTACAGTCGGTAACCAACACTATCAGACTTTCACTGCGTGAAAAAGTCAAGGTAGAGATGACTCGTGTCATCTCGGAGACAATGAAGCGGCAGGTTCGTGATACCCTCTCAGTGAAGATTGAAGAAGCCTTCGCCGCCGCCAAAAAATCTGTCCTTGTGTCATGCAGCACGGTGATCGACGAGGCTGTAAACAAAGTCACCGTTGAATGCACCAAGTCTATCATTGAACCGATTGGCGACGATGTTGTCTCTCAGTGCAGCGTTGCCATCGCCAAAGCTGTTACATCGGTCACTGAGACCACTGTAGAGCACTTCCAGGAGCGGGTGGAGATTTTGCTGGAACGCGAAATGGTTTCTGCAAGTCTCCATCGGGCTAATACAGAGGCATCTTTCTTGAAAATGTTGCAGCACGTCGTCGTTTAGGGTATGTTCATATTGACTCTTCCAGCGATAAGATCAACTTACGAGTTACTTCCACAGTTATTCAAGTTGGAACTCGACGCGCTTGGATAGATCATGCATAAGTTGTATATATATAGTGCGTTGGATCCATACTGTAGTTATTTATTTTGTTGTCATCAACAGCGATTCACGCCAACTTTTCGAGTTCTTGTGTATGACTCTGCACTTTAGCTTTTCGTCCATCCAACTGCAATGATATGGTATCGCCCATCTATATCTTTCATTAAGCTTCCACTAACCTGACTCTCAACTCGCGCCCCAGGAGTCTTCCAGGACGGCTCTGCATCTGGGTACCATACAACTTCAATCTCGATTGCAAATCGGACTCGTGTACACTCGTACCTGAAGTTCACGCTCCCATTCGCGTAGCTCTTACAGTTATAGTAAGTCAATGAGTTGCGTTGGACATTAATCGTGGTTGCAGGCCGCTACGGCGTCAGGGCTGGAAATGCGTCCAGGGTTAGCTGGGTAAGTGGTTTAGGGTTAGCCCGGAGGATGTATTTGTTGCCCAATCCTGCAGCTCGACCGCACCCTCAAGAGTCCCTGTCGGAATTCCCTCATCCTTAGCCCTTGCTTCTGCTATCGCACTCATCCAATACATACCAGATCTTCGAAAGCATCTTAAAGTAGTCCCTGGATTTGTGAATGCAGTGGCAAATAGATGATTAAATCGAAGAATGTACATTCAGAATTAGGCAAATCCATCCCTCGGCTGAACAGCACCCGTTATCGGTTTTGCTGGTAGTTCGAAGATAAGATCGTCCTGCTGGGGGCGTCTTAGCGCGTATGTCACAACTCGCTTGATATCGAACCTCTCCTCTCCTGCAGGGATGTCTTTCTTCTCAAAGCCGAACATCTCCTCTCGCGATAATATGACATAATCGAAAACACCAGTTTGATTGGCTGGACGCAACGTCCAGGTTGCAGGGGAATTTACTGCTTTCCCGTGTGAGTCGACAAAATCCAAGCAGCATTCGTTCGGAACATTTGAGCCCACTATCCCACACGCGAATGGAAAGCGGGCTGCCAGGCACCGAGACAAGTTGTATAGGGTCTCCAGAACGGGGTTTCATCTATGACAGAAATTTCAGACGAGGCCGAGACTCAGAAGTGATGAAGAGACATACACCCCAAACTTCCATTGTGTCTTGACCTGCTGCATCAAAGATCCTATCCCAACTCTGATGATAACGTGCCCGGCGTTCTTCGCTCGAAGAATGTTGAAAAGTTTCGGGATTGATATCTTCTCCGGCATTTTCTGCATCGATGGCAGCAAGCTCCGCATCGATTTCGGCGTCTGTTGGGAAGAAGCTGTCCGGAAGCCTCCATGTGGCATGGATCTTCAAGCAAGCTGCCTCGAACTTATCTCTGGGGGTAATAGGCCTAGGCCGAGCTTTGTGGGTAGAGGAGGTGCGAGGTTGTGAGGAGGCTCGAGACTGAGAGGAAGCTCGAGGCTGAGAGGAAGCTCGATGCTGAGAGGAAGCTCGAATTTTACAGTGTTTAGGCATCAGGAAAATGGAGACGAAGGTGGATTGATATTGGCGATCAATTGCAATGGGTACCTTATATACTTTAGGGCTGGTCACGAGATAAGCCCACTAGATCTTTGCTATTATGCCCAATTAAGAACAGTATAGACGCCGGCGCACACGCGACTATATCTTCACGTTTGATCAAATCCAGTCAAGGAATCTCATTGTGCCGTATAGGCACCTCATTGTACACGGTTCGAGTATTATCGGGCCCGCAGAAATCCACTGTCTCAACCTGCACTAGGCTTGGGCAAACAAACTCACATCCTACAGCGCTGAGTATCAAGATCATGGTCTGCTTGGGATGAATGACTTGGATCAGTTGGAACAGACATGGAAGGATTTGGTGAATGATGCAGCACTCATCGTACTTTAGGGTAAAAATCTTATGTAATAATCATCTTAGATCGGGATTGCTACTGGAAGGTGCTTAACGAATGAAGGTTGAGCATCAGCAATTGCTTGACGACGGCAGAATGTGCGTCCAAGTCCCCTCCTAGCGTACACTTGTAAACTCGACTCTCCGAAAGGTCTGTTAGAGAAGGAAGGACTTGTAGACGAGAACGCTGACTATAGAGTCGAGCTTTACGCATCGGTGAAAGGACAAAGCGTTCTGTATATTCAACCAAGCCTCAAATGTAAAAAATTACTATTTTGGCTTTCTCTTTTCAGTAGCAAGAGTATTCCGTCCCCTAGCACCTCTGACCTTTTGTAGATTTTCAAACTATCTCTTCGCATACCGCATCATCTCAGCATCATCCACAAGCTCATCGACCAGTGACTCCGCCTAGTGAGATTCTCTCCACTTGCTCCACCAAACGGCGTTTTGTCGTGACGATGGCACCAATCTGGAGTTCACTATCAGTCTGATTAAAGCAACACTGAATGTTCGAACGTACCGCAGGATGCTTTGGCAAGCCTTTGATACCCTTCCATTCGTCTTCTTCTTCTTTAGGCTCTTGAGGACTTAACAGATTTCGCAACCTACGGGCTTCAACCTCGCAATACAGTCTGGGAAGATCTGCTTCTGCTGGTGCAGGGCGGGACCAACGGTTTCGTTTTTCAACTGAAGATTTTTTTCGATTCACGTGATGATCTTTGTCCGAAATAGCGTCTTTTAGCCCGAAATCAGAGCGTCATTTAGGGCCTCTGGCCGAGGGAGGTTCCATAGGAGATTCTGAGGTCCTACGAAAAGACTGCGCCTGGAAAAGCCATTGGCTTGATGATAATTACCTCTTCTTTCCCTCAGCTATACCTACCAAAGATTTTTTTCTTGTCCTGCAGATCTCAGCTCAAGTGAATATAAAATGGTGCTGACCATGGACTATGGCGGATACCTCTATCACGGCCTCAATGTCGGAAGACCTCAAAGGAGCATGGGTGTACCTGTGTCTAGTTCAAAAAAAGATGTGGGATGCTTGTGACTCTGCTGATTCCGATCTTTTAGGAATTTGAAATTGTAATTCTAGTACATACAGCTTTGACCTGTCTCGATTCGAACGAACAATGCATTGGTGCTTTGACTATCTGGGAAGGTCTTTGTGAGATCCAAAGTTGCATGTCGGCTTGGACCTTGGGCTTTGACTGCCTTCGGTATCTATTGTTCGACCATCTTGGCCACTATCCACTGATGGGGGCCGCATACCAATCCCTTATAAAACGCCTTTCAGATGTCCCCTTTGTTACCGTTCCCTCTCCCGCAGTCCACTCATCCTTTGTGTTGAATGTTTAGCTGTTTTTCACGCACGCGCCGTACCAGCTTCAGACCTTTCGAGCTCAGACCAACCCCAACCGAATCCTTACCTTCTCCTACTCCGCGCTTCTGTCGAGAGTGAAAAACTTTGCCTCTCGCTGTCGAATACCAGTACCACGGTTATCCCCATCGAATTCTGCCGAGATGTCCTCATACAAGACAACGGTTACCTCTGGGAGCCAGAGTACCGTCACCTTTGCATCGTTTGGGCTTTATGAGCTCGAAGACGGGGACAACTGGTCTTATGAGATTGACAGTGATGCGAGAATGGCTCTCACTACTCGCGTTTCCAGCGGCGAAGAGGCCCAGACCAACGCGAGCCCTACGACTCCCGCTCCATCTCCGAATCCGACCCAAGAAACAGAACTCCCTCCGCAAAGGCCTGAGGTTAGCATTTCCGCGTATTCTCTTGATCTATTGTATTAACGCGCCACTCAGGTCCCCAAACTCCATACCGATCCTCCTGTCACTCAACCCCCTGCACATGCAAGCAGATTAGTCAAAAAGATCCTCGCTCGTCCCCCTTCCTTCAGTGGCCCACCAGGCCCTCCCATTCCGATGAAATTCATGACACTGGCTTCCATTGCCGGTGATACAGACAGTGTCGACGCGGAAAACATGTCATCGGATGAATCTTCATCATCCGACTCGGGGCGAAGCACAAGGGGTACTAGCAGTGGGAGTACAAGCGTTCCTGGAGACAGGGAATCCTCTGAGCTCGATGAGCCTGTGCTTAGGCCCTTGACGGTGCCTCCTTGGCATCGAAAGATGAGACGCACAAATGTTTGCGCTACGACTGTAGACTCGGACTCGGAGTGAGTTGTTTGAATAACGTGTTTGGGATCTGGCGATTTATTGACCTTTTTTATTAGGTACTCTCCTCCACCTATCGTTTCAGATGGGCCCATGCGCTTTCCATTCTGATATTTGGACTAATCTGTGCTTAAATTTGCCGTTGTATTTCTATTCCTACCAACCTTGTGTATCCTGTTGATTTCTTTCTCTCAATGTATTCACTCACGAATATGGAACAATGATTGCCATAACCTGGCATTCAGGATTGAGAGATGGGTCACAACTCAATAGAGAGTAGGATAGGTATGTACATGCATCTAAAAAACTACGACAATTAAGAGAATAAATTACAGGATTAAGTAGTGACCGTATTATACATTTTCGAGGATACCATTCTACTACTAGATCTAAATAAATCTGAGCGGTGCTCATCTAACCAAAGCCTACAGCAGGTTGGTTAAACCAAGCTGTCAATCCATCATAGACCAAAAAAGACGATCCCACTACTTGGTATTGCCCTAGCGATAGACATACCACATCCACTGTAAAGACCCTTTGCGCCATGCGTCCGGTAGATTTTGAGGAACGTCTGTAGGAAAGACACCGATTTGATACTGGCATTTGTTACAGTGGTGATATGTCTGTTATTGGGCGTGATGGTGGGTTTGCGTGCTGGAGCAGATGAAGAGGAGGAGAGGAAGAGGGGCTAAAGAGGGCCTTGATGAAGTGGAAGTCGACCATTCCCTCGCCGCGCTCGATGCGCGTTTCTGGTACGCCCTCATCTCACGCAACTCTTCTTCTGTCTGCATGGCGCTTTTTACCGTGTCCGCGGGGTAAAGCGCCGCCACGCATACGGCCCCGGATATTGCCCCTGCAAAGGCTGATTCCCAAGGTAATAACGCAGAAGGTCGATGTTCAGGCGACACGAGGTAGGCGGAACCATGCTCGGCTTTTTCTCTCCGGTCCCTCAACATCCTCGCAACCCATTCTTTTACAGAAAACCATACAGCCGTGCCTCCAGTCTCGCGAAGGACAGTACCAGTGTGACCTAGCCACAAACCCCGTACGCCGTTCGTTGCGATAACGTTACGGGCGATGGATAGTGGGCCAGGAAGGCGGGGATTTGTGCCGGAAGCGGGAGCAGAGAGTGGAGGATGAGGGGAGACGTATATCGATGCGGAGGAAAGATTTTTCAGTGGGGATTTAAGTGCTATGGGAACGTGAATGGGTGGAACGCGTGCAGGAGTGGGGATATTCATCATTTGAACTTGTAATTTGCATTTGATCAATTCTATGGGTGTGCTATGTATGGCAATGCTTAGTTAGGAAGAGGAAGAAGAGACGAACTGGACAGACAGTATGAAACTAGTAGCTGCACCAGCCCCGCCGCTGCGAAACACAGTTGTGGAATTGTCAATCCACCCGAGGAGTTGTAATAGCGGTGTATGACATTCTGCAGAGAAGAGTATGCAACGAAAAGTGCAGCAGTCTCTGCCATGGATCCTACAAGAGGTACCGGAAGGCCCTAGAGTGCACGAAATTAGCACTTGAACGAACGAAAAAAAAAGTATAGTATTACACGGTAAAGGCCTTTAAATCCTTCGTCCCGCCAGGTCTGCATTAAACAATCCAAAGGGCCTTTGAATCGAGGATGACCATCTGAACCTGTCGGAGACAGTAGTTGGGATTGAAGACGGACTTTGGCCAAGTCAAATGGGTATTCAAAGACCTCTGAAACCATTCCTGCAATCTAAAATCACGATATTAGGTGATAAAGTCATATAAAATCAGAGATAATCCAACTCACACTTCCGAAAGCAATATCTTGTAACGCTGCCCTCAGCGATATAACCGCATTTTCGCTGTGGATGTCATTTTTCGATGCACCATCCGAGTGCATAGTCTAGGTAAACTTGGACCTAGTGCGAGGAGGAGTTGAGCCTAATTCTGGAAGAGAAAGGTAGGAGGTGAATGCATTGGCTTGCGACAACGGTGCCGCCGGAACGCGTAGGTCGAAAACAAAAAAGTGCCGGCCGAAAATCGGCATATTGCTTCTTCTCCTCGGACCACTACATTACTTATGGACAATAAGAAACGACGTTTGGCCAATTCATGCGACTTTTGCAGGCGAGTTTCTCGTTTGCAGTGCTAGTTAATCCTTCGGAGTCTCACGACTACTATCTTTGTAGGAAGAAGAAAGGTAAATCCAAGATCGCGCCCCGGCCTCCGAAACTACTTACTGACTGACTGATGGCTCTAATGGTCGCCAGTGCGCTGTGAGTCAGTCGAATTCTCTCTTACTACCCATGCTTACCACTGCTAGACCAGGCGATAGCTCGACGAGACCTGGAAACACGTGTACCAATTGTTTGAAGGCATGTTATCACTATATTATCTCGGGAGTTTGCCAATAGGTGCGGTCAAGGCGCTTGATTCCACAACCATTCCAAGGCGATTTTCCTGAGTCAACCTAGAGTCGGTTCATCTTTGACCGACACCAAGTGGCTCTGATTCACGCGTCGCTTCATTCCCAGATATCTATCAATTGTGGATATTGAGAAGATGTGAAGCGGAAACGCGATGCACCTTGTTGAATCACCTCAGGAGGCACAGCGTTTCAACGTTTCAGAGGCTATTCGCTTGATTTGGGAGCGACTTTTGGATCGACTCGTGAATCGAGCGCTTTCACCGCACCTAATGCAAAAATTACTAACATCCGTATACAGGAGTCCATCGAATGTACTCATACCGTCCAGAAAAAGGTTTAAATACACAGTCCGCTTCGAGTTCTATATTGACTTTCCGATTTCCCAGAAACGAGGGCCTCGAAGAGGGTAAATCTTCTTGAAGCCATACGCCACACGGTCGAACCTAACCCACAGTACAGGACAGCATCCGGAATGGGCTCCTCTTCCCTTAGATCCATTATCAACGATGTTATAGCGGAACCAAATACATACTCCGTGCCAGAGGATCCAAATGCTGTTCGCAAAATCATTCTTGATTTAGCACATTATACCCGTTCGCTGGAAAGGCAAGTGTCTCGGTGGCGACAAGCTGCTACGCAGCTTGAGTTATCCACGATCACCATGGAAAGTGACGCTTCTTCCGATGGGGAAGATTCAGACTCTGATTCGTCCAGAGCTGATACCGTGGAAGTGGGCCTCACTGGTACTTTAAGGGACCTCACGCTCAGAAACGATGATTCAAACAACACGTACCAGAGACATTTTGGAAAATCCAGCAACATGATGATGATGAAGACAGCAGTAATGATTAAGGAGGAGATACTGGGTGAACGACTAAATGCTGATAGTGCGAGTCGGAGGATGGAGTTCTGGACTTCACATCCTGTCAGTTTCTCATTCCTTCTCTATTATGATGTTACTCAATATCTGCGATAGTGGGAACGTGTACCGAAGCACCTGCATAGACCTCTAACGTTTCCCGAGGATGATCTGCTCCGAAGGTTTGTAACTTCAGTCGATGCTAATGCGAAGAAATTTACATGGAATCATATAGCCTCTGTGATCTATATTTTATTCATGTTCACCCTTATATCCCGCTAATGTATCAAGTTCAATTCGAGAAGGCGATATCGGATGGCTTGCATCTCCAGGACCGCAAGTTTGGATTAGTTGTCCTGGGTGTGTGTGCTGTTGCGTCTAAATTCTCCGACGATCCCCGCAATCTTGTCGATGGCACAAGCAATGAACATTCATTGGGATGGAGATGGTACGAGCAAACATCGTTCCTACGAGGTTCTTTCCTAGAGCCCCCTTCTTTATATGACTTGCAGTGTTGCTGTGTAAGTTCCAACTCGCTTTCATTCAGGTATTAAGTTTGATCTTTTTGTCTAGCTCTCGGCACTGTATCTCATGGGGACATCCGTCTCAGATTCAATGTGGGTAATTGTGGGGCTTGGTATACGCCTTGCACAAGACATGGGATTGCATAGGAAAAAGAAACGAAGGCCTGGTCTAGAGCGCCCGTCGGCTAAAAGAACGGTGCAAAGTGAGCTCTGCACACGCGTATTTTGGGTACTTTTGAATTTTGGTGAGATTCCTTTTAGTTCGTTTTAATGTTCTAACGTCTATTCCTCCACCCAGATATAATTCTAAGCATTGCTTTCGGTCGTCCTAGAGCCACCACGAGTGACGAGTAAGCCAAATTTCTTGTATACTTTCTGATAATTGCTTATGCTTTCGTGCTTTTTTGCACTGCAGCTTTGACCTAGAGTTGCCCATCGAATGCGACGAAATTTACTGGGAGACCGAGGATCCAGAGAAGGCTTTTGTACAACCTCCCGGTGTCCCTTCCAGACTATCCTTTTTTATATTTCATTGCAAGCTTTTGGAGATTGCCGGGTTTGCGCAACGTGCGCTTGTGAGTTCTTCCAAGCCGTCGCTGATGTTTTATTGGAATTAACTGTGTGGTTCACAAATCAGTTTTCTGTCAACAGATCCAAGTTTTGGAAGAAGATAGGTAATGAAACTTCAAATTGGGAACAGAAAGCAGTAATAGAACTCGATTCTGCTCTTAACGAGTGGTTTTCATCTGTCCCTGAGCACTGTGAGTACTTAGCTCTCATACTGCCCGCGTTGGTAACCAGTAAGCGCATCAGTGAAGTGGGACCCGAACGGGGAAAACAATCTTTTCTTCCGCCAATCTTCAATCCTGCAAACTGTCTTCTACTGGGCACAGCTGCAAGTGCATGGTCTGTTCGTCCATGCACGACCAGGCCAAAGCAACTCCATACTTCGCCAGCCTAGCAACTCCCCCTCCCTTGTGATTTGTTGCAATGCGGCCAGGTGCTGCATCAGAATTCTCGACATTCAGCACCGGCTTCATATGCAGCATCACATCATGTTCTTAGTGAGTCTTCTCTACGCCCTACAAGCTTCTCATTAATGGTCTGAGTCACTTACGCTTAGGCTCCGGTGTTCTCCTGTGCGATTATCCTCTACCTACAAACTGCACGACGAAGGCAATTCACGGACGTGAGTAAGGACCTGCAGGATGTATACCGTTGCCTACAGATCATTTCATTCTATGACAAAAGGTGTGCTCATTTAAGAAGCATTTTTCGAGCTGAAGCTGAACACACTGAATACGCATATAGATTTCAGTCTGCAGGTCGACTGTAGTGAGTTACCAGTCTTCGCTTCTTTTATACTGGATATTAGTGTGCTGAAACACGTTCCATTTCCAGCGACGTTCTCAGTTCGATCCTCTCTTTAGGTGATTATCAGCGCTTTCAACACAGCAAAAATGGCCAGGGCCTGTTCAATGCGACACCCGAATCACAACAGCATGAACATTCTGGCTCAGGTGAAACTGCGCCAACATACACGGACGGGGTTGACTCTTCTGGTTTCGACCCCAGTGTCAGCAATTTAGATAGTAGCGGTAATACACCGTTCTTCGTTTGATTCAACTTCGTCTCACGGTCTAGCTGACTTGGACTCTAATGGCGCTACCCTTGCAGTGGCTTCCGACGAGCCTACACCATCTACCGTCAATCCGAATAGTGGTCTTCATTCGGACTTGGAGCTATTCAACTTGGCGAACTTGATTAGTGAGTGCTGGCGCATTCAGTTTTTTGATGTTTGGCTGGAATGCCTTTTTGCATAGATCCTGAGTACTGGCCAATGGGGTCAGCGCCCTCTGGTTTGGCGTCGGAGCCAGCAGACGATTGGCCGTCTTTCATGGCGCTTGTAGACGAGGTGTTGCATTCCGTGGGGAACGATATAGAAATGCAATGAGCCGTGTAGAGTGCTATAGTTACACTAATAAACCTAATACAACGTGTATTAAGATGTGAACAGGTTACCTGCTCCTCCTTCGGTATTAGCTCTACAGTACTAGAGAAAAACTGGATACGTTATTTATAGTTTCAAGCCAGATATCCGTCGAACCCTATGACACCAATACTAGGCCTTTCAAGCCATGAGCACCCGAAGACATAATTCAACTAACACACTACCGAAAGTGACACGCTGCCCTCAACGATAACCGTGACTGTATCTTCACAGATCTTCACTGTGTGCCATTTTCGATACACCATGGAGGTCAAAGGTCAATTCATTGGCTTGTGAACGGTGCCGGGAAAACGCGTATATTCGTAGATGTTCGATGGATATGCTTGTATCTTGTAAGTTGTGAATAGATGCCGGAAACGCGTCAGTCGATGGCGAAAACAAAAAGTGCCGGCCGAAAATAGGCGTTTTACTTCTTCTCCTCGGACTACGATTATGGACAATAAGAAACGACGTTTGGCTAATTCATGCGACTTTTGCAGGCAAGTTTCTCGTTTTGTAGGCTAGTTAATCTTTCAGTGTCTCATGACTACTATTTTTGTAGGAAGAAGAAAGGTAAATCCCAGATCGCTGCAACTTCATTGATTTGCTGATCGCACTAATGGTCGCAAGTGCGCTGTGAGTCTGGCGAATCCTCTCTTACAACCCCTACTTATCAGACCAGGCGATAGCGCAATGAGACCTGGAAACACTTGTACCAACTGTTTGAAGGCATGTATCTGCCGTGACCATCCACTGTAATTACTAACATTCGTGTGCAGGAATCCGTCGAATGCACTCATACTGTCCAGAAAAAGGTCTAAATACATACATGCAGTCTGCTTCATTTCCACCTCTTTATTCACTTTTCGATTTCCCAGAAACGTAGGCCTCGATCAGGGTAAATCTCCTTGCAATTACATGCGAAAGGCCAAGCTAAGTCACGATACAGGCCAACATTGGTGATAGGCTCCTCTTCCCTTAGATCCATTATCAATGATATTATAGCGGAACCAGATACATACGCCGTGCCAGAGGATCCAGATGCTGTTCGGAAAATTCTTCTTGATTTCGCACATTACACCCATTCGCTGGAGAGGCAAGTGTCTCGGTGGCGGCAAGCTGCTACGCAGCTTGAGGTATCCACGATAACCTTGGAAAGCGACGCTTCTTCCAATGGGGAAGAATCAGACTCTGATGCGTCCAGAGCTGATACCGTAGAACTGGACCTCACTGATACTTTGAGGGACCTCACCCTCAGAAACGATGGTTTAGACAACAAGTATCAGAGACATCTTGGCAAATCTAGCAATTTCATGATGATGAAGACAGCAGTACTGATTAAAGAAGAGATGCTAGGTGAACGACTCCATATCCGTCCTGGTAATACAACTCGGAGGATGGAGTTCTGGACTTTACACCCTGTCAGTTTTCTTATTCCTTCTTTAGTATTCCGGTGTTCCTAAATGTGTGTATGTAATAGTGGGAACGTGTACCCAAGCACCTGCAAAGACCTCTAACGTTTCCCGAGGATGATCTGCTCCAAAGGTCTGTATTTCCAGTGTGGATGTCAATGCAATAAAAATTTACATGGAATCATATAGTCTCTGTGATCTATATTTTATCCATATTCACCCTTATATCCCGCTAATGTATCAGACTCAATTCGAGAGGGCAATATCGGATGGCTTGCATCTCCAGGACCGCAAGTTTGGATTAGTTGTCCTGGGTGTGTGTGCTGTTGCATCCAAATTCTCCGACGATCCCCGTAACCTTGTCAATGGCACAAGCAATGAACATTCATTGGGATGGCGATGGTACGAGCAAACATCGTTCTTACAAGGCTCTTTCCTAGAGCCCCCTTCTTTATATGACTTACAGTCTTGCTGTGTAAGGTTCAACCCGCGTTCATTCAAGTATCATGTTTAATCTTCTGTCTAGCTCTCAGCACTGTATCTCATGGGACATCCCTCTCAGATTCAATGTGGGTAATTGTAGGGCTTGGAATACGCCTTGCAGCAAGATATGGGATTGCATCGGAAAAAGAAACGAAGGCCTGGTTTAGAGCGCTCATCAGCTAAAAGAACAGTGCAAAGTGAACTCTGCACACGCGTATTTTGGGTACTTTTGAATTTTGGTGAGCTCTCTCCTGGTTCATTTAATGTTCTAATGTCTTCTCTTCCACACCCAGATATAACTCTTAAGCCTTGCTTTCGGTCGTCCCAGAGCCACCACGAGTGACGAGTAAGCCAAAGTTTTTGTATATTCCTGATAGATTGCTTATTCTTTCGTGCTTTTTTGCAGCTGCAGCTTTGACCTAGAGTTTCCCATCGAATGCGACGAAATTTACTGGGAGACGAGGATCCAGAGAAGGCTTTTGTACAACCTCCCGGTGTCCTTCCAGACTATCCTTTTTTATATTTCATTGCAAGCTTTTGGAGATTGCCGGTTTACACAACGTGCGCTTGTGAGTTCTTCCAAGCTGCCGCTGGGCTATTTTCAGGAATTAATTGTGTTTCAAAAACTAGTTTTCCGTCAACAGTATCCGAAGTTTTGGAAGAAGATAGGCAACGTAACTTCAAATTGGGAACAGAAAGCAGTAATAGAGCTCGATTCTGCTCTTAACGAGTGGTTTTCATCTGTCCCTGAGCACTGTAAGTATACTTGGCTTCATATTACTCGCGTTTGTAACTAGTAAGCGCATCAGTGAAGTGGGACCCGAACAGGGAAAACAATCTTTTCTTCCGCCAATCTTCAATCCTGCACACTGTCTTTTACTGGGCACGGCTGCAGGTGCATGGTCTGTTCGTCCATGCACGACCAGGCCAAAGTAACCACATACTTCGACAGCCTAGCAACTCCCCCTCTCTTGCGATTTGTTGCAATGCGGCCAGGTGCTGCATCAGAATTCTCGATATTCAGCACCGGCTTCATATGCAGCATCACATCATGTTCTTAGTGAGTCTTCTCTACGCACTACAAGCTTCTCATCAATCTTCTGAATCACATATGCTTAGTCTCCGGCGTTCTCCTGTGCGATTATCCTCTACCTCCAAGCTACACGACGAAGGCAATTCACGGACGTGAGCAAAGACCTGCAGGATGTATACCGTTGCCTGCAGATTATCTCATTTTATGATAAAAGGTGTGCCCATTTAAGAACTGATATTTTCGAGCTCTGGAGCTGAACACGCTGAACACGGGCGTAGATATCAGGCTGCAGGTCGAATAAAGTAAGTTACCAGCCTTCGCTTCGTTTATGCTGGATATTAGTGTGCTAAAACAGGCTCCATTTCCAGCGACGTCCTCAGTTCGATCGTCTCTTTAGGTGATTATCAACGCTTTCAACACAGCAATGGCAGTCCGTTCGATGCGACACCCGAATCACAGCAACATGAACATTCTGGCTCAGATGAAACTGCGCCAACATACGCGGACGGCGTTGACTATTCTGGTTTCGACCCCAGTGTCAGCAATTTAGATAGTAGCAATAATACACCGTTCTCGTTTGATTCAACTTCGTCTTACGGTCCAGCTGACTTGGGCTCTAATGGCGCTACCCTTCGCAGTGGATTCCGACGAGCCTACACCATCTACCGTCGATCCGAATAGTGGTCTTCATTCGGACTTGGAGCTATTCAACTTGGCGAACTTGATTAGTGAGTGCTGGCGCATTCAGTTTTTTGATGTTTGGCTGGAATGCCTTTTTGCATAGATCCTGAGTACTGGCCAATGGGGTCAGCGCCCTCTGGTTTGGCGTCGGAGCCAGCAGACGATTGGCCGTCTTTCATGGCGCTTGTAGACGAGGTGTTGCATTCCGTGGGGAACGATGTAGAGATGCAATGAGCCGATACTGTAGACTGCTAAATCGCCATATCATTACACTAATAAACCGGCGCATAATAATTACATGGTATTAAGAGTCGTGACGTTTGGTGAGGCTACCCGTAATACCATGCCAGCTATTTGATTCATAGGCTACCTACGCTATTCCTCCTAGCTCCTCCTTCGGTATCAGCTCCGTGGTAGAAGAAATCAGACCTCGATGCTGTCAAGTGAATTCATTGGCTTGTGAGAACGGTGCCGGGGAACGCGTAAGTCGGGGAGTGCAAACACAAAAGTGCCGGGAACGCGTAAGTCGATGGCGGCAAGATGGCGGAACTTGAACAAAAAGTGCCGGCCGAAAATTGACGATTTACTTCTTCTCCTCGGACTACGATATGTTCAATAAGATACGGCGTTTGGCTAATTCATGCGACTTTTGCAGGCGAGTCTCTCGTTTGTAGTGCTAGTTCATGCTTCGGCTCGGTGTCTCACAACTACTATTTTTGTAGGAAGAAAAAAGGTAAATCCTAGATCGCGCCGAAACTGGGACTTGACTGACTGACTGATGGCTCTAATGGTCGCAAGTGCGCTGTAAGTCTGTCGAATCCTCTCTTACAGCACATACTCACTAGACCAGGTGATAGCGCAACAAGACCTGGAAAGTGTTCCAATTGTTTGAAGGCATGTTATTGGGGACCATGCCAATCCAAATGATTACTAACATCCGTATGCAGGAATCCATTGAATGTACTCATACCGTCCAGAAAAAGGTCTAAATGCACAGTCCGCTTCGAGTTCTTTACTAACTTTTCGATTTCCTAGAAGCGTGGACGTCGATCAGGGTAAGTCTCCTTGCAACCATATGCTCAAGTCCAACCTAAGCCACAGTTCAGAACAACATCCATTAGATCTATTATCAACGATGTTATAGCGGAACCAGATACATACTCCGTGCCAGAGGATCCAAATTCTGTTCGCAAAATCCTTCTTGATTTAGCACATTACATTCTTTCACTGGAGAGGCAAGTGTCTCGGTGGCGGCAAGCTGCTTCGAAGCTTGAGTTATCCACGATCACAATGGAAAGTGACGCTTCTTCCGACGGGGATGATTCAGAATCTGATTCGACCAGACCTGATACCATGGAACTAGCTCTCACTAGAACTTTGAAGGACCTCACGCTCAAAAACGATGATCCAGACAACACGGTTGAGAGACATTTTAGCAAATCCAGCAACTTGATGATGATGAAGACAGCAATACTGATCAGGGAAGAGACGCTGGATAGACCACTCCGTGGTGATGCGACTCGGAGGATGGAGTTCTGGACTTTACACCCTGTTAGTTTCTTATTACTTCTCTATTCCGGTGTTTCTCAATGTGTGCATGTAATAGTGGCAACGTGAAACGAAGCACCTGCAAAAACCTCTGACGTTTCCCGAGGATGATCTACTCCGAAGGTCTGTATCTTCATTGGATGCCAATGCAAGAGAAATTCATGTGGAACCATATAGTCTCTGCGATCTATATTTTAGTCATGTTCACCCTTATATCCCGCTAATGCATCAAGTTCAATTCGAGAGGGCAATATCAGATGGCTTGCATCTCCAGGACCGCAAGTTTGGATTAGTTGTCCTGTGTGTGTGTGCTGTTGCGTCTAGATTCTCCGACGATCCCCGCAACCTTGTCGATGGCACAAACAATGAACATTCATTGGGATGGCGATGGTACGAGCAAACATCGTTCTTACGAGGCTCTTTCCTAGAGCCTCCTTCTTTGTATGACTTGCAGTGTTGCTGTGTAAGTTTCAACTCGCTTTCATTCACGTATCACGTTTGATCTCTCTGTGTAGCTCTCAGTACTGTATCTCATGGGAACATCCGTCTCAGATTCAGGGTGTGTAATTGTGGGGGTTGGAATACGTCTTGCACAAGACATGGGACTGCATAGAAGAGAGAAACAAAGGGATGGTCTAGAGTACCCGTCGGCTGAAAGAACGGTGAAACAGTGAGCTTTGCACACGCGCATTTTGGGTACTTGTGCATTTTGGTAAGCTTTTTTCTAATTCATTTGAGGTTCTAATCTCTATTCCTCCACCCAGATATAATTCTAAGCCTTTCTTTCGGTCGTCCCAGAGCTACCACGAGTGACGAGTAAGCCAAAGTTCCTGAATACCTCCTGATAAATTCCTTATTCTTTTTTTTCTTTCTTTGTTGCACTGCAGCTTTGACCTAGAGTTGCCCATCGAATGCGACGAAATTTACTGGGAGACCTGAGGATCCAGAGAAGGCTTTTGTACAACCTCCCGGTGTTCCTTCCAGACTATCCTTTTTTGTATTTCATTGTAAGCTTTTGGAGATTGTCGGCTATACACAGCGTGCGCTTGTGAGTTCTTCCAAACTGTTGCTGGGATATTTTATTGGAATTAATTGTGTGGTTCACGAACCAGTTTTCCGTCAACAGATCCAAGTTTTGGAAGAAAATAGGCAACGTGACTTCAAATTGGGAGCAGAAAGCAGTCATAGAGCTCGATTCTGCTCTTAACGAGTGGTTTTCATCTGTCCCTGATCATTGTAAGTATACTTAGCTCTCATACTGCCCGCGTTGGTAACCATTAAGCGCATCAGTGAAGTGGGACCCGAACGGGGAAAACAATCTTTTCTTCCGCCAATCTTCAATCCTGCACACTGTCTTCTATTGGGCACAGCTGCAAGTGCATGGTCTGTTTGTCCATGCAAGACCAGGCCAAAGCAACTCCATACTTCGACAGCCTAGCACCTCCCCCTCTCTTGCGATTTGTTGCAATGCGGCCAGATGCTGTATCAGAATTCTCGACATTCAGCACCGGCTTCATATGCAGATTCCTCTCATTTTCTTGGTAAGTCGGTTCTACGCAACACAAGCTTCTCGTTAATACGCTGAATCCATTATGCTTAGGCTTCAGTGTTCTCCAGCGCAATTATCCTCTACCTACAAGCTGCACGACGAAAGCAATCCACGGACGTGAGTAAGGACTTGCAGGATGTATATCGTTGCCTGGAGATTATTTCGTTGTACGAAAAAAGGTGTGCCCATTCCGCATTTACTTTTCGAGCTCTGGAGCTGAATACGGGCATAGATATCAAGCGACAGGTCGATTGTAGTAAGTCGCCAGTCTACGCTCTTTTCGTGGATATTGTGCCAAATACGTGTTCCATTTCCAGTGACGTCCTCAGTTCAATCATCTCTTTAGGCGATCAACACTTTCAACACAGCAAGAATGGCCAGGGCCTCTTCAATTCGACACCCGAATCACACCAGCATGAACATTTCGGCTCAGGTGGAGCCGCGACAGTATACGCGGACCCTTACAGTTTATATGGCTTCTGGTTTCGGCCCTAGTGTCAGCAATTTAGATGGTAGCGGTAATATACCAGTTCTCGTCTGATTCAACTTCCTTTTATGGTCAGGCCTGACATGGGCTCCAATCGCACTACCTTTGCAGTGGGTTCCGACGAGCCTACGATCATCCAACGTCGGTTCGAGCAGTAGTCTTCACCCCGGACTTGGATCTATTCCATTTCGCGAACTTGACTGGTGAGTGCCGGCATTCCGTATTTTTGATGTTTGGTTTGAATGATTTTTTTGGCATAGATCCTCAGTACTGGCCGATGGATTCAGCGCCTTCTGGTTTCAGCGTCGGACCCAGCATGAAGATTGGACATCTTTCATGGCGCATGTAGACGATGTGTTGCATTCTGTGGGAAGGATATACAAATGTAACGAGCCCACAAGACTGCTGAATCCCCATATAATTACACTAATAAACCGGCACATAATAATTACATGGATACAAAGTCTACTACGAGGTGAACGAGTTACCTACTCCTCCTTCGGTATCAGTTCCGCGGTAGAAGAAAAGCTGGATACAGTCTTTCATGGTGTCCTGACGGGTTAAGCCAGGAGCAACCCTCCTCCGACTTGACTTCAGTGTCCATTGCTGGCCCTCCGCTCCGGAGTGCTTGCAGCACCTCGAAGTGTCGTCTCCCTATCCCTCCTATAAGTTTCTGCAGTATCGCTACGAGTCAACGTAAACGGAGTAACGCCTCCTGCCTCCGCCAATGAATCCATAGCTCGTCGCTGGGTGTGGAAGTCCGGTAGAGGCACAACATCCATGTCAGGGTAAAAGCGACTCAAACTAATGTGTAGTGTAACATTGACGAGACCTGTCATGTTGAACACCACGTCCGTGAAGACGGTCGCTTCGAATGAAACTGATTTTCCTGCGAACGATTGAAGTCGGGCAATGGTCACTGGGATAAGGATGATTGCGTAGCATATCTAGGAAGCAGTTCATCGGTATTATTTTCGGTATTGAAGAGAAGAAACTTACAGGGAACCACACCATATTCTGGGCGAACTTCATCATAGCAGTATCTATAAGATCTCTGCCAACTGCTAACCGCCAACTATCCCCGCTAGGAACAAACTGCAAATTCCACTTTCCTCCATCAGTATGTACGAGATTTCCTCGTACTCGGAGGATGATGGTAATATACAGAATCATCGACAGAGCAGCGGAAAGGAATTCCTAGAAGCAAAGAATTACATCTTTACTGTCCTCTCAAGCCAACGAGAAATTCACGTACGAAGAAGTATTCAAGGAAAATCTGTTCATGTGGGTAGTTATCAGTTATCCAGCACCTAAACCACGAACTTGAGTATGCTTCAACTTTGAACAGCTATTGAGGGAGCTCACCAAGGCCCAGAAATCCCGAAATACGGACCCCGCTCGGGGGTATGAAGCGCTGTAGGCCCGATGATGACCACGAGAGCAACCGTGCCCCAACCGACGAGGATCGTTGTCCAGAACGCTGTCTTTGTCGTTGTGGAAGCGCAGGAACAGTAAATTGAATAGGTGCAAGGATAAAAGGAATGACCTATAGTTGTTCAGGTAACGAATTGCATTGAGGGAGAACGGAAAAACGGAAGACTATAAGTATACTTATGTGGAGAATAGACGTCAAGGACCTTACCAAACAGCTGTACCGACGTTTCCAGCTTGCTTGATACCGCCTGCGGGAGAGTGAATGTTAACAAGATGGGAAGAATGCAATGTATGGGACGCCCAAGAATCACTGTCAGTGAGTCACTGGCAATGCAACCTTGATATACAATACAGTGATTGTGATCAGAGAAACTTGACATCAGAGCATACTCACCCTGTATACCACAAAACGTCCCTGCTACCACCTCGTCGCGAAGGGCCCATTTGAGAGACATCACGGTTCCCGTAGATTGCAGAACATTAGCCAGAAGCAAAGGAAAGCAGATATCCGAAGAGGTGAGTGCCTCGATAGGTGCTTGGTTTTGGGGTCTTGATCTATCGAAAAGCAGCTGAGGATTAGTACAATGGAAAAGCTGGGAGGACAAAAGATTTACGCACAAGTAAAAGATAGGATACCGCCATGAGGGACACCAGCCCTGCGACAGTAATGCACTTGAAGGATAGGAAACCCCTGTCAGTACAGATTTGAACAGTTTCCACCTTTCACGTACAATTACACCGTCTCGGTCATGAGATACATACTGATACACCGTTTGAATCGATGTACTGGACGAATAGGCGGTCGAAGAATAAGTTAATGACATCCGGGCTTAGAAGAACTGAAAAGGAGTGGGGCCTTCGCCTGGAGGGATACCACCGCAAGAGGAAGAAGAAATGGAAAAGATGGATTCAGGGACAGCTTGCGACAGCTGCCAAGTCCTATATACTCTGCGAAGGATTTGATAGAGCTCGAAGATAAGACCTAATAAGGATGTATAGATCTTGTTTACTGATCAATCATCAAGAACAATATGATGACGGTTGAGGGGGCTTGAGAGGATTGGGGTCGAGGCTGCGAACTCGCCACTCCACATAACACTTGTCGGTCGGTAACGGTATCTTTCAACGGGACTCCATGGCTATGAACATTCAAGAAGGATGATGAAAAGTTTGAATGCCTTCAGGAACCTGATTACAACAGCGTATCTTTGTATCTCAGCTTGGATACTCGTCGCTGAATTAGGAACGAGTCGGGAAGACAACTGCACTGCTAATAGGACCTAGAGGCTAGGAATAACAAGAGATCTTTAGATTTAGATACATGGACAAACCTAGCACGCAGACATCCAGACCTCCCAAACTGTACTGCAACCTTAGCGATGGGAAGTTGTCGATGATCCATGAAGTTATCATGAAGCGCTCAGCTCTAGGCGCCTAATTGAATACTCCGTCGGGACACGGAGGTCAGCTGCTTCTTCATTTTACCTCAGCCTACCTGTAATAATGTCAACAAATTGAACAGTGCGATCTTTACAGCTGAACTGTGAGGTTCAGCCAAATGATTCGTAATCCCCCGCCACATTACCCTCGCTGCAAGACAATTTCAGTCTCGAAACGCGTCAAGATTGTCGGTTGTTGCAAGGACCCTCATATCCACCTCTCGAAAACAAAACTCTTCCCGATTTTTTTGCGCAGGACATCCTTCAGAAATACAGTACCAGAGCTGCATTAATATGTCCCTCTGAGAAACCTAGAGCCCACGGAGGTCCACCCTCAAAAAATCAGACAAGTCACGCACTTGCATGGGACTTTGAAGAATTTAACAGAGCGATAGATGCCGTAGGCGAGAGGGTTAGTTCTTTTGGGCGTTCAGAAAGGTAAAGATGATGGAATTGGTGCTATGAGTTGGGGTTATTGATAGAAATGGTCTTATAAGGAGATAGAATCGGTGTTATAATGGGGAATAACAGGCGAGTTCTCTCTTCCTAGCCCACGTGCACCTAATTCAATACCTTGCTAGCGCGTACGCAACTCTTCAATGGGCTGCTGCACGCATCGGTGCCATCCTTGCAACAATAAACCCCGCATACGCTATAGATGAGCTGGCTTCAACCCTCCGACTGGTCGGCGTCAAGCATCTTGTCATTGTGCCCGCTCTACGTAGCTCCAAATACTTTAATCACTTGCTCACCGAGCGATTTCCTGCCCTAGC
The DNA here is from genome assembly GCA_009733575.1 of Gymnopus androsaceus JB14. NCBI lineage: Eukaryota > Fungi > Basidiomycota > Agaricomycetes > Agaricales > Omphalotaceae > Gymnopus > Gymnopus androsaceus. The sequence goes on from ML769636.1 coordinate 36,701, forward strand.
AAACTCCCGTCCTGGCGATATTCAAGAACCGGAGTTGCCCGACCTGCGCAACTTGATTGTAGTAAACAACTCCGACGAATACGAATTGGTCAAACCTGCGATTGATTGGCGCGAGGTCATTTTATGGCGCGAGGACACGCGGGAAGCGAAAAACTGTCAAGGATATAGCGCAGGGATTGGACAAGGACGATGTCATCAACTTGCAGTTCACTAGGTTCGAATTTTTCGACTTGATTAGTACTCTCAGCTAACTGTTTCTGCAGTGGTACCACTGGCATGCCTAAAGCTGTATCGGTATGTTTTTTATGTACGCGCTGTACGCGTCGAAATACCTTCTCATAAACACAGCTAACACACCACAATCTACTCAACAATGGTATTTCCATCGGGCGGTGTATGAACATAAGCGAGAAGGATATCCTATGTGCGTCTATTCGATGTATATTCTACTTTGTGCTCACTCCTGGATTAAGGCAATGTTCCTCCATTATTTCACTGCTTTGATAAGTCCTGTTGAACTTTCATCTCCGCCACGCACTTACCTTTTGCTCCTACACGTCTAGTCCTCGGAAACCTTGCCATTTGGAGTCATGGCGCTTGCATCGTCTATCCATCCGACTCGTTCAATCCTGCGGCGATCGTGAACGCCCTCGTTAAAGAAAAATGTACCGCTTTGCATGGTGTACCGACCCATTTCTTAGGAGTTCTTGCGGAGGTGGAGAGGAGAAAGAGTCGGGGCGAGGAGGTCGATTTGAGTAACCTTCGGTTCGTGTACCTACTTATGCAATCCCCTTACATCACACTTATCCTTTTATTCCTTCTAGAACCGGAATAGCTGCTGGCACTAGCGTTCCCATAGAGCTGATGCGTAGGCTCATATCTGAAATGAATCTACGTGACTTGACGAATGCATACGGAATGAGTAAGGGGCCGTTCTACCAATGTCCCGACCATAATCTTCACTGTTTTTTTTTTGCCTCCAGCCGAAACCAGTCCAGTTTCCTTCCAAACAACGATCACGGACCCCATCGTGAAGCGCGTGGAGACCGTAGGCAAAGTTCTTCCGCATGTAAAAGCCAAGATCTACCGACACGCAAGGTAACATTGTTCCTGTCGGTACACCGGGTCAGGTTTGCGTTGCAGGATATTTAGTGCAGAAAGGGTACGTTTAAGGTTATATCGCGTTCTCATGTATACTGACGGTCTGCCTATAGGTACTGGAATGACGAGGAACATACGCGTCAAGTTGCTACATAAAGACCCAGGAAGACGACTCTGATACGGTTTGGATGCATACATGGGGATGAGGGTATTTTGGACGAGGAAGGGTACTTGAAGAGTAAATTTCTCCGTTCCATTCTCGTCTTGAAGCTGATTCATGGTTTCAATCCCAGTCGTTGGGAGGATTAAGGATATCGTAATTCCGGGGAGGAGAGGTATGTGCTTTTCTTTTGGCCAGTTTATTGAGCATCGGCTCGATTATTATCGTTTTCCTCTAGAACCTCTTCCCAGTAGCAGATCGAAGATGCTCTACTTACCAATCATAGCTATCCGCGAAGCGGCTATCGTTGCAGTCCCCGACGGGGAATACGGGGAAGTGGTGGGAGCGTGGATCGTCCGAAGCACTGGTGCGGGGTCCGGGCGGATATCGAGGGACGATGTCCGTAAGATGGTTCGGGAGAAGATGAATCCTCAGGTATGTTTTATCGAGTTTAATTGTTTAATTGTTCTGATATCTTATTTTTTTCAATGGTAGACCGCGCCGGCGTGGGTATGGTTCGTAGGTGAAGACGGAACACCAGATGAGCTTCCAAAGACAGCGAGTGGGAAGGTGATGAAGCATGTCTTGAGGAAGTGGAGTAAAGAACTTGCCGAGCGGGGCGTTGGGAAAGTGAGAAGCCTGAGTCTTTGTACACCTCGTTCTTAACTACCCAAACATACCGCCACATCTTACCATTAAATTTAGAAAATGTTCTCTCACCAATAAAATCACGACGATCTTGTCGTCCAGTATCCATTCAAGCTTTTGGAAGCCTTCTCACGTTTTGAGCCGATCTCTCACAAAAGGCTTTAGATTAGGCTTTCGATAGCTTTCCTCGCCACTGACCAACGTCTTTAACCAACGATGTGGTATATCAGTAGGCGACCTTCTGCATGCATAGACATATGTTTGCAGTGGGTGTACGCTCTTTGGTAGCCTCTCATCGTCTCCTATGCATCCAGTAGGTCAAATAATTATCCCCCACGACCTCGACGTGATGTGCAGCGTTTAAATTTTAATACCAACATTTTCTTGGCCATGTTCTCATATAACATATTCTTTCCCTAAACGGGCTTGTGGACTCTCATACTTGGATTCATATTATATCATGGAATTTCACAACGTGTTTGCTGTATATATATAAAAACCTGGCGTTGGCACAGGAAGGCGGTTTTCTCTTTCCCCCCTCCCTATCCAGATCCCCAAGGCAAGGAAGGAACAAATTCCATTGTGGTCATGGTTCGTGTTTTCGCCATGGAGTATGTACATCGAACTAGGGAGGACGAGATCGCGCTTGGAATGACCTTACTGGGCTTGCTTTTCTCATCCATGTAAGTATGTTTCAGCCTGTCTCAAAAGTCAAACATAGGAACGAACGTCTTACTTCTATTTCTGTAGATTATACGGCGTAGCACTTTCGCAGGTATACACCTACTACAAGCGGTTTCCGCGGGATTCATATAGTGTGAAGATACTTGTGCGTATTGTTGCGTTATCTTGGACGGTAACTTACTTGCGACATACTTCTGGTAGGTTGTGGCAACTTTGTGAGGCTTCTGATAAGCTCATCTACACATTTGGCTAATTCCGCTCGACAGGATCCTTGATACGACTTCCGTTGTTTTCGAATGTCTTGCGTGCTGGTACCTGGCTACATTTTCTGGTCGAACGCTTCCTCTCATAATTTACAAAGGTACTATTTGGTGACAACAGGTCCCATGTCTTGGGCAGTATGGTGTGTACACTGTTCATCAGTTATAGAAGAAGTAGTCTGATAGATATTGAGTGTAGGAGCCTCAATGTGTGTGCATTTCCCTCATGTTACATTGGGAAACTCATTCTTCTAATTTACTTCACAGGCTGAACTCGCTGTTTCGGTGCGTGAAGCCTAAGTGCTTTCTGGAGAACGATGATTCTGACAGAATAATTCTAGATGCTCATATCCGGCATTGCCGAAGCGTACGTGTGCACAATTCCAGAGCGTAGTAAAGGGAATGTACTCAACTTTTTCCCCTTCAGTTTCATGATCTATCGAGTTTGGATGTGTAAGCTATGGCGATTTTGTATCAGTTGGTGATCTGGTTCTGACTAGGCCTTTACGACTACTACTACTACTAGTGAGCAGCCGAAAGAACATACTTACCTGTATATTGGTGAGGCTATGTCTTCTTTGCGTCTGCTCATTCTTATGTATTTATCTGATGCTTATAGCTCTTGTTTGCGTTGTTACATTTCAGTTGGTTGTTCTACTGATGGTTCATTCTGCAAAACGCCTGACGATACATCTCCCTTTGTAGCGAGTGGCGAAGGTATGCATCTTCTGACGAGTGTCTAACTCACTTCCCTCTCTAACTTTACACTAGTATCTGCCGCTCAGTTCTTGGAGTTGAAACGTTTTGCGGAATTTGGGAGTGTAGAAGCAAGCCTACTTCAACTACTCTCAATGCGCAAGTTATTAAACGTCTTTTTTTGTTGTGTTGTTTACAGATAGCAAGCATCCTTCGATTAAGCAGTGCTTGTGTATGTGATACAGGGATCGCTGTGTCGCTGTGCTACTTTCTACAGCAGAAGCGCACTGGATACAAGAGGTCAGTCAGCCCGATGAGCAAGCCTTCGCCCAATTAAATTTTTTTTCTAGGACTGACGAGATTATTGATCATTTAATCATCTTCTCCATTAACTCGGGCTTAATTACAAGGTAATCTTTTCCTCCACCTTGTTGTTCCTGCCTTCTGAAAGATTTTGAAACAGTGTAGCATCCATTGCCTGTCTAGTCACGGTAAGCAACCGAAGCATCTCCAAGTTGAGCATGACAGTTCATAGCGCATATACCCAGTATATCACTATACCCAAGACCTGGGTCTACTTCACTCTTTGTTTCTTGATCACTCGATGTGAGCATTGACAATCTTGGCAGTGAACAGACTTGACTTACATGATTCGATAGTATACAGCAACACTTTCCTTTGCGCGTAAGTTTGAAGTTGTTGCTCTAAGCAGACAAAAACATGCTCATCGTGATTTTTTCAGCTTGAACTCTCGCCAGATTCTACAAAATGGTGAGAATGACATGGATACGCCGGTGCTTCCTCGTTTCAGTAGTATTAGTCGAGGTTTGGGTAGGAGAACATCTGAAAAAGTACGTGAAATCTAAATATCGCTCTCAGCTCGTCTTGACGGAGTGTAGATCACCAATCTATCTCGACCCACCCAAATCGACATCTCCGTGTCGAAAGAAACAGTCACTACCAGCGAGATCATGGTACATAGCTCTTCCAGGGTAAATTTGATCTTCGTACTGGCCGTCAATCTCACCTCGATTTGCTTATGATTCTGAATAGACATCTACAAGAACCTTCAGTGTCGATAATAGTGTCAAAACCCGCTTCACCTCGATTAGTGGCTCTAGTCCCACTGGTAACTCTGTAGAAAGCTCGGAAAGCCTCTCCAGTTTCCCTGTAAATCACCGTGATACTGATAGTAGTATCAGAGAAGTTCCCCGCGTTATGACTCGAGGATAAACAACCCATCCTCAGAAGTTATTTATTGTCCTTATGATACATTTGTATGTACTATTGACGGTACGATCTATATACTCGTAATGACCACATCTATCTACATGAACATAGACTCGAGTCTTAACATCACTAGCAGTGCACTAACTTGCTATGCCCCCGTGAAAGTTTTTCCGCATATCGTGGGTTGATGGGGGTTGGCAAGAATCTTTTTTCCGACTACATAAATCTACCCAACAGGCTTTATTCTTCACGCAATGACTCTGAGCGCTGACAATTCTCCAACTAATATCTGTATCGTCGGTGCTAGCGGGGTACTTATTTTGTTTCTAATTATCTCTAGATAGCTTGGACACTTACCATAGTTAGCTCATAGGCGTTCGGCACACCTTGTATTGTTTATCGAGCCCTCTCGTCAATCTGACTTGCATCGTCGATCCCGCTCCCGCTGGGGCTGAGCTTGCTGCCAAACACAAACTGACATACTTTAGTGACGTCGACGAGATGCTCGTAGCCCAAGGTGCAGGGAATGTTCTCGTTGAGGGTGTCATCCTCGCTACCCCTAATGCGACCCATGTACCTCTTGGTATCAAGGTAGTTAAAGCAGGTATACACGCTCTAGTCGAGAAAGTGAGTGCAACACTTGAGCATTTCGGGTGATGAACGAAACTTTTTTATGAAAGCCAATGTCCGTCACTATCGAGAGCGGTCGATCCCTTATCGCCGAAGCTAAAAAGCCAGGATGCGGGAAAATCCTTGTTGGTCATCATCGTCGATTTAATACGTATGCTTTTGAGGCGAAGAAGATGATTGACGAAGGGAAATTAGGGCGCGGTAAGGGGATATTCATTCAACGAATTTAGCATTTTTCCTAGCCTTCATAGTGCTCGCAATTCAAGGAACTTGGACGCTCCTCAAACCTCCTTCCTACTTTCTCCCCACCAACATCCTGGCGAAGGGAGCTTGCAAGTGGAGGTACGATTCTCATCAACCTCGAACACGAGCTTGATCTTCTTCGTTATTTTATGGGGTGATGCTGTCAAGGTCTTTTGTCAGACAGGAATATCAACGAGAGGCTTCGAGGTTGAGGAAACCGGTGCCGTGGTGCTGAGTTTCAAGAATGGAGCGGTGGGGACGTTCATCTTCAGTGATGCAGTCGCATCTCCTTGTAGCTGGGAAGGAGCAAGTGCGTATATTCTGTAACGGTCATGCAAGCGCACTCACGCGCTTCATGCTTAGCTGGTGAGAATCCGAATATCCCGTTCACGGTAAGTCGGTCAAAGTTTCTGCATGGACTCAAGAGGACTTTAAATATATAATAAAAGGGTGGAACGGTATACACGTTCTTTGGCACTCGCGGAACCACCTCTATCCCTGACCTCAAACTCTATCACTACGATAAACTGGATGGATGTTGGACTGATTCTATGACTGTTCAATCGCCGCCGCCCATCGCTTCCACCGGAGCGGAGAACCCCTCCTCCGTCAGCTAGAGCACTTTGCTCTCATGTGTAAAACCAAAGATTTAGAGGCGGAGGAAGCAAGTACAATAGGGTGCAGTGGTCTGGAAGGTTTGAAGAACATTATCTTGCTTGGAAACCATCAGAGAGAGTATGATAAAGGTGTACCACTGGACGTGCCAGAAGCATAGCATAATACAGATGTTGCTCGTCAAGTGACTCACAGTAGTATATAAAGAATACAGCTCGTTACAACGTGCAAAAAGCGAATATGGAAAAAAGTGGGCCTGACCGGGAATTGAACCCGGGACCTCGTCGAATAGAAAGCACCTTCTGGATACCCTAACAACGAATCATACTCCTAGACCATCAGGCCGCAAAAATTCAATCCACAGTCTGTGTTACATTAGTGTTGATGGTGGTAAGATAAATCGAAACGGGAACAAGAACAAGATCTATCTGATCATTCTTTCGTCCCCCTTAACCCCACCTCAAGCCCCACCTCGAAATGAACTCTGTCGTACTAATAACTGGATGCTCTACTGGAGGAATTGGTGCGGCACTGTAAGAATGAATTTCCTTGCGTAAACAACTTGCTTATATTCTTACTCCAGATGTGAAGAGTTTGCTGCTAAAGGTTGCAAAGTTTATGCTACCGCTCGTAATCCCGCCAAGATGGAAGGCTTTAGCCACCCTATGATTGAGAAACTTCCTCTAGACGTGACGAGTGACGAGGATGTTAAGCGAGTCGTTGAGCAGATAGCTGGGAAAGAAGGCAGGATAGGCACGCAACGAATTCCCATTCTTCCCCGTTACTTGTGTTTACTTCTACTTGCGCTCATTTTAGATATTCTCGTTAATAATGCAGGGTCGGGCGCCGCAGGTTCGGTCTCTTCTGTTCATACTTAGGCTGCGATAAACTTTAATTCGAAAAGGTGCACTCTTGGATCAAAGCATGGAAACAGTACAGCAAGTGTTTAACATAAACACGTTCGCCATCCTCCGAGTTTGTAGGGCTGTTTTGCCTGTGATGGCCAAGCGCAAGAAAGGCCTCTTTGTCAATGTAGGATCCATCGTGGGTGATACGTGCGTACGGTCAATAGTTTGTCTTCGGTATCAATATTTGAGCTTCAATAGGCCCGTCCCGTGGAACGGTCTATACTCAGCGACGAAGGCTGCAACGCATATGATTAGCGAGGTGCTTAGCATGGAATGTCGACCTTTCAACATCCAGGTTATGAACGTAGTTCCAGGCAGCGTTAGGTCAGATGAGCCAGAACTTTCTGAAATCATTCGCTCATGGACTATTCTACTAGGTCAAGCATCGCGCAAAACATGTCCACAAGCTTCAATCTACCCGCGGACTCGCTTTACTCGCAGTTCTTACCGAACATCATGAAACGAATCAATGCTTCTCAGACCGAGAATAGTATGCCGACTGCGGCCTTTGCCAAGGCTGTGGTCTCAAAATCCTTGAGAAAGAGGCCTCCTCTACGCTTCTCTGCGGGAGGAAATTCAACTATTTTCGCTATTTTCAGGTGGCTCCCGAGGGTTTTAGTGCTAGGATACCTGTGGAGGATGTATTCAAAAAAGATGTAACGAACCTGCATAAGTGTGTGCACATGAGTTATCATCTGGCTTCTTGTGTTTTTCAGTGCTGATATTGATATCTACTACTAGCTACTACTACTCTGTGTACATAATTTTTCATCTAGGATATCCGTGGAATTTATAAACCCTTTGTTATATGTGACCTCCCAGTAATATTGTTCCAGCTTTGACGTTCAGTATCTGAAAGCCGTATAATGATATACAACCTTGTTTTGTCACTTATCTGCCACATCCGAGCTCGACGATCTTGTAAATACTTGGAACACCAAATGGCGAAGGAATGATAGTCTAAGTGAGTCGGAGCGCTTGGTGACTCATGTGTCACGTCTCTCACGTGCAAGCGCGGTCCTTTCAACGACCACCATGGCAAAACGAAGGCGCTCTGAGCTAGAACAAGAAGAAGAAGAATACCAACCTGGAACTCACGCCCGGAAATCTTCCAAACGACCGAGAGATGCTCCGGCACAGGGGCCCCTCGCGCCAAACCGTCGGGAAAAGAAAAATTATGTAGAATCTCATCATCAAAAAGAAGCATCGCCAGCTCTCCCCTCATCCCCTCGACACCCAAAATCTATCCATATCATCTCATCACCCTCCACCATTCGAGAAGCCTTGCTAAGGTGGTATGCCACTGTGCATTCATCTCGGGGGATGCCCTGGAGAAAACCATACGATAATACGCTGGGTGCGGACGAACGTGCTCAAAGAGCCTACGAAGTAGGTGCTCTTGTTGTTGCACTTGGCTACTAATAACAATTTGAACTAGGTCTGGGTGAGGTGAGGTGAATTTTTTTCCCCGCCAAAACTGCGTCGTTGATCTTGGGAATGTCTTTGAAGTGAAGTGATGCTCCAGGTAAACGGCGCAGTGATACATCATTCAACACCATGCTGAAGCATTTTATCCAGCAAACCCAAGTTGCTACCGTTATCCCCTATTACAATGCATGGATGAAAAAGTAAGAAATTTATTACTATTGCTCATTTTTGAGCTTGCTAAATCGCAACACCTAATACTTAGATTTCCAACAATCAGTCACCTTGTGAGCTTGTCTCTGTCCGCCAGAGTATTAATAAATGTACTATATTTCGCAGGCAGAATCATCCGTAGACCAGGTTAACGCACTGTGGAAAGGATTAGGTTACTACAGTCGTGCCAGCCGCCTACTGTCAGGTGCTCAGAAGGCTGTCAAAGATTATCAAGGTAGACTCCCCGACAATGCCAAAGAAATGGAGGCCAATATACCGGGAATTGGTCGGTACAGTGCTGGCGCGATCTGCTCGATTGCCTACGGAGAACGAGTCCCTGTACTGGACGGGAATGTTCATCGTCTCTTCAGTCGGTTTTTAGCGCTTCATGCCTTGCCTAAATCGAAGGCGACTCTCGATGTTTTGTGGGCAGCGGCTACAGCCATGGTAGTAGAGGATGTTGTGCCCTCACATACGACACCCTCTACATCGGAAGCAGGAAACGACTGTAGACCTGTGGACCATCCTGGGGACGTTAATCAAGCACTCATCGAGCTAGGAAGCACAGGTTCGGTTTTTGTTCATCTGGTTTTGTTTTAATTTTTACAAAAAGCATCCTTGAAGTCTGCAAAATTCGTGACCCCAGCTGTACTATCTGCCCTTTGAATTCCTGGTGTGGCGCATATAACGAAACCAGAAAAGTGAGATATTCGGTCTCTCGTAAATTCTTACTAACCTACCAACAGAAGTCCCTGCCTGATATCGAAGATCTTTGTACTTTGTGTGAACCATTACCAGAAGGACAAACCGGCGTCATGGCTTACCCAATGAAAGTCGAGAAAAAGAAGGCGAGAGCCGAGTTGGATATTGTCAGCGTTGTCGAATGGCGTTCGGTAGATGACCGGCAATTCTTACTGCTCAGGAGACCAAATCAAGGTAACGATTATTACTATTAGTCTGCGTCTGTGTCTTCGCTCACAGTGCTGCGGATCAAGGTCTCCTTGCTGGCCTTTATGAATTTCCCGCCACGCCTAACGTTCCCGCTTCAACCTCAAACGCAAAGGCGTTAGAGTTGCCTTACAAACAGCTCCTCGATGTTCTCGAAGATTCTGTGACCCCTTACAAAGGAAAAGGATCGAGGCGAAAAGAACGCGATTTCCCAGATGATTCTGCGTACCGGATAACCGCAATCACATCTGTAGGCGACGTGTTGCATGCTTTCTCTCACATCAAGAAAACCTACCGAGTCCAGTGGGTCGTGATCGAGGGCGGCACTACTCCTCCGCAGCTTAAACAAGGTTTCGCACCTCAGGTATCTGACAATGAATCAAATGAAGAGGATAAATCCATTAGGAATGCCTTTTGGGCATCTCTTAACGAAGTCGCAAACGCAAAGTATGTTCATTTTTGTTTATAGTGTTTTGGCTCAAGATTTCTTCTAGTACCGGTACGGGTGTTGGTAAGATCTGGACACTTGCCTTGTCAATGTGGGACAATGGTTCTGTTTGATTCGACCACTGAGCCATTTCGATAGAAAGTACATAAAAGTTACTGAGCGCAACCTTCCATCTCCAATATTTCATGAATCTTGACTCCTCTCCGTCCTTTTTGGTATGAGCCAGATGAGACTAAGATTTTGTTGGTCAGTCAGTAAGCCCCGGGAGGAATGCCTTGTTTTCGACAGGCTTTTCTTGCTCCTGAAATGCTTCGCTCCTTAGACCGCGATGTACAACAAGTGAAGTCTGTGTGAGGTGAGCCCGTCTTTGCTCCGTCTCAATTTATTGATGGTTTCTATTATCCTATTTCATTGCTCGTCAAGTCGAAGTTGTCTGAACCTCTAATCTAGGTAAACTTGCAACTTACGAGACCTGGATATCGTTCGAACGGGGGAGATGGCTTTTACGCCGAACGTTACTTATCGGTCCGACGATTCAATGTAGCGGGAGTTATTCTACCGAATTCGCAACTGTTCCTCAGATCGTTGGAATCAAGGGCCCAGCTATCGCGTGAGATAGAGTTAGTTATACACAATTTAAGGTCGAAATTCACTTTGCGATGACGTGAAGGTAAATAAACCCTTGAATTTTTCACTCAGTGGCCTCCTGTTCAAAACAGGGGGCTTCCACGGCACGATACCGCTCCGTGGCACGCGCAACATCAAATGCTATCAAACTACAGAACCTTACATCCATTCGATTCACGTTGTGGTTAGGAATGCATGATAGAACAGTACGACCAAGAACGGGCGCATGTGGGCTTCGATACCGGCGGTCCGCTGCTGCTGATCCCTGGTCGGTCCTGCTCTCGGGCCACGGTGTCCATACAAGAGCCTAGTACGGAGATCTCACGAAGACTAGAGCTCATATTGTACGATTTATCATATACAAATGTCTTTTTCCACGTCTTTCGTTTCGATTAAGGTTTTAAAGTCAGGGAACTGAATATCGTGAGGGTGCGTCTAGATATAGTAAGAATCGAGTAAGAACGACTCTTTGAAGCACAGGCCAGGCTGTATCTAGCTGAATCCAATTCAGACAGAAATACATTGCATCCTTCTTTCGAGAGTGGCGTCTTTAAATGAATGTTGTTGCATAAGGCAGTATCCACACACTTACAGGAATCTGACAGATATATTCCAAACTTCTGGACTCAACGATGATGTCGAAGGAGTTCGTTTGCAACCTCCCCGCTCCGTTCTGTCAGCGATTCATTCACACAATCAAGTTTGGCGTGAGACAACGCATTTTTGCCCTCTTACCATCATTACGTTCAATGATTTGGATAGCACATATGTACTATCTCTGGCGGACTTGTCTAGTGCTTTGTGACCGGATTACTAAATCGTTTGGTATTTAGCCTGTCAATGATCGTCAGGCTAGTCAGTTCCCTTTGCTGTTTTCATTAGTCTTCTCTCCCATGCAACGCCCAACGCTGGAATCAGTACGCATCCGATCCACAAGAGACGCTCTGCAGACATTTTACGGGGTTGCCTGTAGCAAACTCCCCCTCATTACTCGTCGGTTAGATGCAGAAGAACGCCGGGCTATCGTAGCTGGCAACGTTTATGTATGGGAAGAAAGAGGCGCAAATACAGAAACCATAGGCATTGGCATGGAACGATGGTAAGTACAGTCCGATTCAGTGTGATTTTTTGTCTCAGAATACAATGGATAACTATAGGACTGATGGAATGGGTTGGGGCCCTAGCCGTATGTCTAATATTACTGTTCTAGCAATGAGTCGCTACTAACATAATTATATTTAGGTGTCCGCGATGTATGTAACTTTAAACGTTCCATCCTATGGTAGTAGAATTATCTCTGAAGATATCAACCAGGAATTTCTATTCTATCACCAGAAAGAATCTGACGTCGACGACGATCCACTTAGTCCTGTAACGCCATGGGCTCAGCTACTTCGGTTCGTTCATCGTTCATCGTTGATGTTCTCTTATTTAATGTACTTTACTATCCGATCTTTATGAAGGCGAGAACCAGCTTCGCGGTTCGCTAACACCGTCGAGCCTGAAAGACTTGTCAAACAAACATACAGCGTCCATGTATCTTTGCCAGCTGATCGTCCTCGCGGTATTGTCCGCAAGTGGCATCTCAGTAAGTTCTTGTTTACGCTTGCACAAAGACTAAACATTTAGCCTGTCATAGCTGCCTACTTTAGCCAGGAAAAACTGAATCGATTGAACACGATTGATTCCATTCCTGGTATCGGAAATGTCCAGGTTCCCGATGGCTTGTTTCGTAGCGCTCGGGCGAACAAAACCCGTCGGGACGCGCGCGAAATGTTGCTACCCACCTCTTTGGCCTCAGAGACTGTCATTCGATCGGCGATATCTTACTCAAATCATATAGGCACGGTGGCGCATACTTCGCACCTTGAACCTGTCGCAGTCCTAACACCTATTAGAACATCTGCATTACCGACATCTCGTTCATCGTCGACTACGTCGAGTCCAGTGTCAATGCACTCCCCTATGTCATTTCCTGGGCAGCTAGTGCCTCTCCATTACCTGGAGAATACGGCGTCTCCACGGCGTGAACCCACAGATGAGCAGCTTTTACGACGCTTCAATACTGTAAGCTCAAGGAGGGTCAGTTAAAGCACACCGCTGGCTATATGCATGTAGAGTATGTATGATGTATGTAGATTTTTCATTTTATTTAATAGACTTTGTAGCCAATTTTCGTTCACTCAAAGTATTTCATTTCTGTGCTTTTCCGGGACAAAGGTCTTCTAATTATCGCTTATCATCGACTCCCGAGTCCGGGGATAATCAGTAGATAATCGGGAACAACGGAAATGAAATCAGAAAGCAAATCTTACATCCACCATGTACCGTGTGGCGTCAACAAATGTGGAATGTATTATTTTCGAAGGAAGGAAGGATTATTACACGAGAGGAAATTATGTAGAAATTCATGTCGAAAATGCTGAAGGGCGATATGCAGCCCTGGAATATCCTCGGAAAGATGGAAATCGCCATTCAAGCACTGTTAAGAGACACCAAATGAAAGTTCCACTGCGGAACGAGTACTTCAGATGACTATGAGTCTATTGGTATCCAAGTATCAGTCATTGTCTCGAGTCTACGGATCTTGGATATTCTTCAGCCTACAGTAAATACTCTATCAAGTATCCGAAAGTGATCTGGCTTTGAAAACCCCAAGTTATAATATCACAAGCAAAAGTCACGAGAATCGAGCTGCCTATGTACCAGTAACACCCCGATATCATCCCGATATCATGAAGTACAGTCTCTATTAATGGGGGGGCACATCGGCGTGTGTAGTAGAGAGAGCAAACGCCAAGTCTCAGGGTAAGTAGTGAGCACGTACCTTCTATAACTCAGCGATGATAGGAGTACTGCCTATGACTCACCACCCCCACTGTCAGAAACGACTTGCACCGCCGAAACAGTTCTCGGCCGTTACTTGAACCTGGATATTCTAGATACGTACACATTTCTAGACGCTTGATGTCGATCGCTCCCCTATAATGATTAAAGAGTTGAATTGGAGTGGAAGGAGATTTAATGATGTATTCAGTCGACTCTATTCACAGGTCAAGTATGTGGGTAACGGTGATATGATTTGGTTCGGAGCCTACGCTCCTGAGAGTTTGCAAGGAAGACGGCTGCTAGTAGTCGTGCAATTGGAAGAGAGGAAGCAAACTCTGATTGCTAATCAGAAATCTTTTGAGGGTTCTTCGGTAAGTACCTAGCCTGAGTTTGTTCGGAGAATTCAGAATAGATGTGACCCCAAATCCAAGCACTTACCGTCCGCATGCCAGATTTTTTTTGCTACTGTACATAGTTGTTCGAGGCCATTCGAGATCCTCCAAAATCATGGAAGTAACAGGTGCCACTGGTTTGTGGTGTGGTGTGTTTCTTTTGAACTGCGTTGAGACCGGTGAACTCCGGTGAAGCCTTCCTAGAAAATACACTGTACGCTTAAGGCGTTCCGTCAACCGGGAGTTTCGTAGATGTAGCGGAATTCAGATGCAATGTTGACAGTCCAGAATACTTATTAGAATAGATAGATATATAGATACACAGCAGTACACAGCGTGGTCCCGTCTTCGGAATATATGCTTCTGAACACGAAAAATGAGATAAGTCTGGGAGGTACTTTGGTCAAGATTAATTTTTTTAAAAGACCGGATTGGGAGAGTTAGCTGTAAAGATACCCGAGTAGTCATAGATTTTGAAGAAAAAAAAAGCCCTCGAAGAACCAGAGAGTTCGAGTTCGGGGAAAACTCGGAAGTGAGCGCCTAGTGATCAGCGTCAATCATCGACTCGGATGAAGCGGCTCGGCCTTTATCCACGCTCCTTGTCCTTGCTTCTAACATGAGCGACAAGCTGAAATCTGAGCCCAAAATACGAGGCGCAAATAGGTCTACAAAGGTCGCTGGTACGAAACTAGTTTCTGTTATTGTTCAATTCTCTTATTTTTTTGTGAATATTCAAAGGTAAACTCAAAGTCTTACCCGAACAACCTGAGCCAACATCACTCGATGTCCGCAGAAGTGGCAGAGGTAAACTAGACGCCTTTGAAACGCTAGAAGGAAGCACAGCTACAGCAGGAACTACTGGGGACAGTGATGAAGGGGATATTGATGATGACTCGACAGATGAGCCGGTGGAAGACGTCGAGGTCCGTTCATGTTCAATTGCCCTCTGTTTTCACTTAATAAACTGCCCTTATAATAGGTTTACAACCAGATATCACTCATACCAGATGGAAAAGCACGTAGAGATGCGATAAGATTGACTAAAAAGAAAGCGAAATCTTTACCAAGAGTGACTGCATACGCGACTGCAACGTACGGCCCATTTCTCGTGTCATATGTCACCCAACCTTTTTCGTGTCTAGATCTTTCCGTATGGACGACGTTATGAAATTTCTTCGAGCTCGTAGCACGGCATATCATACTAATCCGAAACTCATAGACGAAGTCGTGCGTTTCGCCATCCAATTCAGCTTTCAATCCATCTAACAGACTACGTAGATTTATTCACCCTACTCATATGACTCTTCAGGCGCCAACGTGGATACATTATCCCGTTCAGCTCAGGAGGGCGACCTTCTTGGAGTAGACGAACTACGGGTGGGAGAAGGGGATGAGCTTCGGACTATGAGAAAAAAAAACAAATTTGGCGCTTCGCCTACAGAGGCAGAAATATTCGTCTTCGAGTATGGTACGGTAGTCATATGGGGTATGTCTGAAGCGCAGGAGAGGCGTCTTCTGTCGTCCTTGTGAGTAATTTCTTGTGCGCTCCGCTCCAGTTATTGACAGGTTTATAGAAAGCGGTTCGAAGTAGAAAAGCTTTGTACGTTGCACTCGCTTCTATGGACCTATCGGCCTGTATTGAACCATGTCAGCTCCTGAGGATACCGAAATGGAAGATCTCAACTATTATTACGCCAACTACAGTCGGTGCGTTCGATATCTCACGCTTTTGTTTCACACCTTACAGTGACGCGCTTCAGGATATACAACGATGTCATAACCCTACGGAAAGGTTCCAGCTACATGTAAGCCTCACCGTCGACACTAGCGATCGAAGATTTCACCATGATCCTCGTAGGACCAAACTGTCACTTTCCCATGCGCTTTCGCAGTCGGTCAAAATATCCCTTGTAGGCATCTCTTCCATCCTCACGATAAATGCCGCGACCCATCTCCGCTCTCAACACAGTTCGAGAAATTAATATCCAATACTATTGAGGAAACCAAAGATATCCCTGAGCTTATTAGCGAAACAGGAAAAATTGGAATGCCACATAACGGTACTATGAGTCCCCTATTCGAAGTTAAAACCCTTATTCATCCTCTATTCTATAGAAATCATGCAGCAGATCGGTCAACTTTTTTTACTGAGGACGAATATCAACTCGGTTGGTTCCGTACTGGATTCACCCGTAAGTCTTGATACTCGAAATAGTTAGGCTTTCAGGCTTCAAGCCGCGTTCACTCCATTCTCTTTTACATACCTACAGGAGGTATTCTGGGTAAGTTCTGTCATTTTATTACACTGCTATCGTACTAAATGTCGTGTTGGACAAGTAGAGTTTCCCGGATCTTCAACCCCTATACGACGCTGCACGCAGTTACCTAGAAATTCCTCAACGAATAAATCTTCTTAATACACGCGTAGAGGTGAGCGCGCATAGTCTTATTCGTTCGTTGCATGCTAAACTTGCCTGCTCGTGTTTGTTTCAAGGTCCTGCAAGACATGCTACAGCTCCTCAAGGACTCTGTGTCCAGCAAACATGCCGAGAGGCTTGAGCAGATTGTTATAGCACTGATTGGTATAGAGATAGGTATGCCTACTTTTCCTTCCTTCATTTCTGATGTTCATAGGCGACTTTTCAGTTTTGGGCATAGTCACCATCCTTGTTGATTTGTTGGCGTAACAAGGACAATATGTAATTACAGTAAGTAACCTAATAGCTTGATGCAATAATGTCCATGAGCGGGGCCGATTTGGGCAGTTCGTTACCGATTTTTCAGTCCTCCTAACCTAGGCTTTCATTAATCCTCTCTATCCCCAAAAAAATGCTGAATTGATACAACGGCCTTTGAAATAATGGAAGATTCGTTGTTTACGCAGTTCATTTGCGGAGTAAAGTCTTGACATTCAGAATGAAAACTGTAATCGGTTCAACTTCAGCCTTACAGCAGCAGTACAGAGAGAATGAATATATTCGCAGCTTTAACATCAATTACACAGCACAGAGACGCAAACTTTAACATCAACTACATTAGATATTTCCAACCATCAGCTACAACACTACAGCAACATCACTCGAAAGTGAAACAATTCCAAAAATTGAAAAGTTTCCATAAATCCATTTTGTTTCCACCTGCTAACCGTCAACAGACAGCGTCGCCAAGATGCAATCAAAAAAAAGAAAGGAAATAGATCCCCCGACGACACAAGCCGGTACTGCAGTAGCAAGGTCATCGCGTCCCCGTGTTGCAAGCAGAGCACGAAGAACAGGGGCGGCAAAAATTAGATAACCAAATACGGAGGGCGGTGCCCTCGTAATAGTGGTTAAACTATTAAGAACAGATACTACACTTGATCTAAGCCAAAAGGCCAGAGTGGTAAGGATTCAAAGTGAGGAGGCGATGGTTTTATAGTGTCGATGCGCGCACAGGCTTTGTTGAGGGCAGGTTTGAATTTAGCGAGCGCTCGGGCGGGCTGATCCGCCGAAACTGGAGCTGTAAGCTGAAAGTTCGAAACTCAAGAGTAGACTCCTTGTTGAGCTGTAAGTTCACCTGTAAGCTTCAAGCTCAAGAGTAGACTCTTTATTATGCTTACGAGTTAGGATTAATTTCAGATGCCTCAATGATATTGTGACGACAAAGTGAATCAACAGAGTAAGTTAAAATATGACCAGAGACGCAGCCACAGTACGAACTTGTATCGAGTCCCCGGAAGTTCCCAAGAAGATATTCAAAAAAAGGAAGTGAGAGTCTCCATCGCTTCGACATGAGTCATTGATCGGCCTCAATTAGCTACCCGCAGCGCAAATTATAGCAAACGGTTGAGAACTCGCAAGAATAACTCCACATCGGACATTAGAGGGAAGACGTTTAACCAGGAAATGCTCTGCAGGACACATCTCGAGCGAACCAAGTCTTCAAGGGAGTCGGGTTCATCGCCTACTGTGCGGAAGTTGACCCGAGTATGAGTCAATAAAGAAATCGCCAGAAACCAACGCCGTTAAATTGATTAGAGTTTTTGAGATGGGTGCGAAAGATAACCCAGGCTTTCACTCGTTATCATTCTGCGCCTGAAACTACCCACCGTCAAAGTCTGTAAGCGCCGGCATGAGTCCTGAGAGATAGCAAGAGTCCCGGTGTAGGTGGTAGCACACCGGTGGATCGGACATGAGAGATAGCAAGAATAGTATGAAGGCGAGGGAAACAAAGGAAGATAACTCCGAGTGAGTTGGTGGTACAGCGTTGAACAATGAAGTCGAAATCTAGACTTTCGAGAAGTGGAAGATGGGTAAAGGAGTTCGAGCAAACCCTTCAAGAATCTGTCAAACGAAATCGTTGTGAGCATCAGACTCTTCCATTTCCCAACTTGGCCTATCAAAGCATTCAAGAGATCGGGCTCAGCATGCGTGCAATGGATACGATCGCTTCAAGATATATGGCGTAGATCCTGACAGATCCTGACCACCGAAAACAAAGTCTACTACTACCTCGACGTCAATGCCACCAAGCTTCCAGAAAGCGATTTTCATAGATGACCAGAGACCGGTTTACAAGAGCTTGCCGCCATCCAAGGAGACCCACGTAAAACAATGTGAAAGATGTATGCTTCTTTCTATTCTGGGAAAATAGAGTCTATGTAGTTTTGTGACGGCAAAGATGAAGATTTCGCCCAGCAGAGGAAGAGTTCGGATAGACAAAAGAAGAGATTCGAAATTTCGAGGCTTCGCGAGAGTAGCCTTGGATTAAATGTAGCTCAACGTGTTCGACAGATGAATTTAGGATATAGTTACATAGATCTGCTTCGAAATTTTCCTTGTAGACATATTGGTGAGGAAAGAAGTTAGCTACTGCGGTATATGATAAGATAAGATAAAGATACCTCCGTTACCGAATCCTAGTGACTGAAGCTCTGTCCTCAACTACCACAATCACCCCACTCTACATGATTGATTCATAAACATTCTATATTATCCATTTATCTCCTCAAATCCTTCAGCTTCAGAAAGATGCCTAGGCTCAATTTCGATGCAGACGAAGCAACGTTGTTGAAATCCTACAAGATTTCTTCACTAAACCCCATGTATGTCTGCGAAAGGTACAAGATATAATCGCTTCTCAATCCGAACATTTTAGGCAATGGGAAGATATTAACCATGACCTGGAAGATTCTGTTGCGGGAGCGCTGTTATCCAGCAATAACGAGTTGGAAGGGGATCCGTTGGGAATTGGGTCGGATGTCAAGTGTGTTTAAGCCTTTGGTCTTTATTATCGCACATACTTACCTTGGGGCTTTCATAGTTTGAGAGAAATGGATATGGAATCAAGTAATCATCCGATGAAGCGTCGAGAAATATAGCTAATACTATTGCAGAGGCCTCCGTGCTCATTACTTCCAAATCCTTTGATCCCAAAACCTTTCTATCTCTCGTCCATCCGAATGCGACCTACCAGGACCTTGCGGCAGGTATAGCGCACCTGAAATCCTCTATAGATGCTCGCTCAGAGGCTATCCGAATCCTCGTGGAAGATAACTTTGATAGATTCGTGGCCGTAAAAGCGAGTACGGATGGTAAGTGAAGACGGGTGTGATCGTAAAGATAACATCTGAATGTTTCAACTCCTGGCAGCCCTTCATGCAGAAATGCAAGAAGGCATACTCGAACCGTCGACGGAATACGCGTCGAAACCCTTACGAGACGAGCTGAAGCGTGTGTTATTATTCCTTGGAAACCGTATTCCTTCTTACTATCATCATGTAGAGGCCGCAATGAAAGCCAATCAGGTCTTCCTCCCTGTATTAGAGAACGCCTCCAAGGCAGACAAGCTCCGCACAACACTCGGCGTTTTTGAAAGAAGCAAGTTCTTTTTCAACCTGCCTAGTTTCATCATCGAATCGATAGAAGCTGTGAGTCTGTTTGAGCTTCTCCTTGTGTTGTTGTATTCAATTCATATCCTCAATCCTAGGGTCGCTATGAAGTTGCAATGCGAGACTACAAAAAGGGCAAACTCCTCCTTGATACTCGGCCCGGGCAGCTCTTACCTATCACCACGTCGAAAGACAAAGATGATAAAAACGGCGCTTCATCGGGCCCTACCTCCGCAGAACAACAACAGCAAAAGCGCATCCTGGACAAGGTGTGGTCGAACGTGGAAAAGGCGATGAGTGAAATGCGGAACGTGCTTCTTGGGCAGCTGAGGGATCCAGGCAGGAGTGTGGAGGAGCAGGAGAAGACTCTCGAGTGAGTCTTAAGACTTGATTGTCTATCGAAAACTCAACGGTTTTTAGGCTGCTTATTGAATTACCGTTCACCGAAGACCCCGCATGGACGTACTTTGATAGTCAGCACAAGTATATCCTTGAGCAGATGAACAAGACGTTCCGGATCTCGACCGCTGCTGCTACTGCCGCACTAGAGAAAACTGCTCCCGACCTTACTGGCCCGGACTCATTAACTGCACAGTTGCAGCAAGGCATTTCTGCCCTAGAGGCCAAACAGCCTGATGCGATTGTTGGTAAATACGATGCTATTATTTCTTCCGCCCAATTTCTAACCTCTTCGCGCGCTTACAGCCAAGTCTGCTGCTGAACCTGTGTGGCAAGCTATCGTGGACCTCGTAAAAAATGTGAACGAGGTGATGATGGGAAGTTTACCAAACTTTTGGAAAATATCGAATAGCTTCATCGATGGCAAATTCAAGAAGGTGTGCTTAGCAATATAGACATTGCGATATTTTCCCTAACCGTACTCTCACAGAGCTCAACTTCATCATCAAGTAGCCGACGTAGTCCCACTCAATGTCGCACCATGGCTCTCGACGTCGTCAAGCTATACATCTCTCTCCTATCCCAATTCTTCAACCTCTCCGACATGGCAGTAATGGCTTCTGCCTCCTCCAGCAGCAACGCTCCACCAACATTATTACCTTCAAACTCGACCTCTCTCTCGACGGCATATTATTTAATGAAGATTCTAGGCGAGATTCAAGAATGTGTAAACGAGCTTAACGCGATGGAGATATCCAATGATGTATCCGTGAGTCTGAAGGGCCTTCTGGATAGTGCAAAGTGGAGATTCGAGGATGTCTTGGTTGCTGCTTGGTTGAGAGGTAGGTTGAACTCCTCGTATCCTCGATACGAATGTAATGTTTTCTTCTCCTAGACGCAAACAACTTCCACTACCTCGAAGCTGGGTCTCGAGTCCCTCCGACCCATCTGCGACGCATTACCTGACGTACATGGAGCTCTTCCAGCGACATGTCACTACCGTTGCATACCGACTGGCTGGAGGCGTCGATCTTTCCAATTCATCATCCCTCATGAGCCGAGGAATCAAACAGAATCCTATCCCGGCTGCGTTTGTAACCAAGATTACAAAAGCCTTTATAGATGTGCTCTATGCCTTTTTGGACGGGCTTGTTAGATTGGTGGAAGACGAGCGGGAGGGAGCGACGAATGTCAAGGGAGTAGTACCCACTGCGGCTACGTCGAGCAGTAACAACGCGAATACGTTGGAGCTTTTGGATTTGAGTGATCGGGTATGTGTACTTTAATTTTTGTTTCCCCTTAACAGTATGATTCATTGGCTGTTATTAGGATAACCGACTACTTCTCGTACTTGCGAACCTTGGACACGTTTCCAAGTCTGTTTTCCCCAGTATGATCACGCAGTTGGAGAACGCGTTTGGAAATACGATTGCTGATGAACGACAGGTAGGTCATCGATCTCTCTGTTTTTTTTTCCGCTCGATGTGACACTTTTTTTCCTAGTCTTTAATGACAGTCGTCGCAGACCTGGATAAAACCTTATTCGAGGGATATTCCAAGCCCCGGGCGGCAGTGGTTACTGAGCTTGTACGTGGAGGGATTCTGGATGAGAGTATGGATTGGTATGAGACTCCTCAGCCCAGAGGTACGTGTTACCTACACTGTGATTTTTTACGAGATTGCGATACTTACACAGTATTCGGCAAAACAGAAATCCGCCCATACATGTACGAAACACTAATGTACCTCGTTGGGGTCCATGCACAAATCACCAATGTGACCGATAGCGTCCTCGAACGAGCGTTGAATTACCTCGCGGAGGCGTTGGCGGAAGAGGCGTTGAGATGTTTCAAGCAGGTGAAGAGGTTTGGGATGGGTGGGATGTTGAGAGTGAGTGTATATTTTGTTTGGGCTCTGTCAGCTGCTCGAAACTGACGGCTCCTCTCTCTCTTTCTCCTTCCTAGGCAACTCTCGAAATAGAATTCATGCATCAAACACTCGGCAAATACGTTACTCCCTCTGCTGCCAAAACCCTTTCAGACCTCTACACCAAGATCTCGCAAGCCTATGCCCGTCGACCCGGGGATGAGAATCTACAGAGTCACTTGGATGGGAGTGAAGAAGACGTTGGCGGATACGAGAAGGGCAACGGGGATTGAATTCCTGTGCTTTAGGCAGACGAAGAGTGGTGGTACGGGAGGAAAACATGTTAAAGAGAAAGACTCTGGCAGTGGTAGTGGTACGAGGAATGCGGGGGCTGGTAGTAGTAACTGGAGGGCCTTCCAAGGCGTCGTGATTGGTTTAATATGTGGATCAGGATCTGTAAAGTACTTAGTTATGAACCGTGAGGGTCAATAATATCATCAGCAGCTATCGGCTTAATGACTTTTGGGTGTTCGGAGCTGTTCAAATCCAAACGTCAGACTAATTATTGTTCGAACTAATTATTGTTCGAATCCGTCGGGATCGCCTTCTTCGCTCGTTTACCAATCTGCCATTGAAGACTCAAGAGCCTCAGGAGGGAAAGAAGCGCTCGTGGGAGTCGTCTATTACATTATAGACGCTAGCAATAGATCATGTGACACTGCATAGTTTTACGAGTGCCGAAGCGGCATAGCTCTCTTGTTTCTTGTCAATCTAAAAGTACCGGTGCGTTCGTCGTGATTCGTTTTCATCCAAGTTTGCTCATTATTTGCCTTTAAAAGAGGATGCAAATCTTCGTCAAGACCCTTACCGGGAAGACAATCACCCTAGAGGTGGAATCGTCCGACACTATCGACAATGTCAAGGCCAAGATCCAGGACAAGGAAGGGTAAGCAACTGACTTGGTGTTTCTAATTATTTTCTAATTATTTTCTTCCAGTATTCCTCCTGACCAGCAACGTCTGATTTTCGCTGGAAAGCAGCTCGAGGATGGCCGTACTCTCTCCGACTACAACATCCAGAAGGAGTCTACCCTTCACCTTGTGCTCCGGTGCGTAACCTGCCCTATCCAACTAATTCTTACTAACTCTGCTTCTAGTCTTCGTGGCGGTATCATTGAGCCCTCGTTGAAGGTGCTAGCTTCAAAATACAACTGCGACAAACAGATATGCCGAAAATGCTACGCCCGCCTTCCTCCCCGTGCCACTAACTGCAGGAAACGCTCGTGCGGTCACTCCTCGCAGCTCCGCCCGTATGTTCTTTTCCTATACTCGTCGAATGTAATCCTAATCACTCTCGTGTTCCGTCTTTCTAGAAAGAAGAAGCTCAAGTAGTGGTGTTCGCTTCGAGTTGGACGGGAGAACAGGCCTGGGTGAGTTAATTCGTCGCTTTTTATTGTCATGCCTGACCGGTTTTTTTGTTGCAGGAATTGCGTCGGGTTGTGTCTATGTCATGTCATTACTTCTGTCGTTCTGCCTTGCGTATCTTCTATGTCCATGCCCTTTTTCAGCAATAATATGAATATCGACCAGATACGTCCTGTTGTTATGTTGCTTCAGTCAATTTGGTAAGACATGCTCAGTGCTAGCAGTACTGTTAAATGACGCACTACCGCTGTTCTACGCGTTGCGCGGCATTCAGGCAAGTAACACCACGTCGTTTATTATGGATCTGTCATCAGGATGTTCAAGCAATCTCAGACAAAATGAAATTTTAGCTGGATTTACTTCAAGCTCATCTCGATTCTCCGCACAACGAGCGCAGTGCAACATAGATTCTGAAGCAGGCGTAACGCGTATATACCACCCATACCCAAGATACCACCCCTGCTTTATGCATCTCGACCACGGCGTCTACAGAAAAACGAACGTAACGGTCTGCGTGGTCAGATTTGATCTCCTTGAACAGCCTCATTCAAGTCTCGATCCTGTTATCCAGGCAGGGATATATTCTCAGTCATGACTTTTGAAAACTAAGTGTAGTTGAAATCAATCCGAATTATGCTCCTACCCACTTTCCCTCTCGATTCCTCTGTACCTCTTTGCATTGAACGGGGGGGTGGTTTTCAGAAGTCAAAAGAGTCCAATCCTGCGTTGGTAGGCATGTACACGATAATGTTTGAAAACATTTACTTGGTGAAGCAAATATTTCTGGATGCTCATATCCCTCGATCCTATAGCGAAAGCACTGAAGTTCATTTAGATTTCCAAAGACATCTCGGATTCGGAGCGGCGACGGAGCTAAAACAATGTTTTTCGTTTTCTCTCAGACCTAACGAAAGCAACGATATTCAATCAGATGTCCAATTGGACATCTATCTAGACATCTATCTATGTAAGCCAGCCCCTCGGAAGTACACGGATAAATGTACTTATCTTGGTCCTCCTTGGTCACACTATTTCGCTTAAGTTGAGCAGAGTTTAACCTGGAAATTAACCGAAAGTTGCTCAGATCTTCTTCGTCATCCTAGGCATATAAAAGGGGCTCGTGCTTTGATCATTATTCTTTCAGAACATCATGAAGTCGCAGCGCATCGCCGTCGCAGGAGGAAATGGTAAAATCGGGAAACACATCGTCGAAGGTCTCCTAGAGATCAAGCAGCAGCACTCCCTAGAAATCATCGTTCTCTCTCGCACTCATGCGCCAGAAGGCATCTCCTACGCAGGATCCACGGCACCCATCATCGCCGTCGATTATCAAGACGAGAACTCGATCCAACGAGTCCTCAATGAATACCAAATCGATACCATCATTTCTACCCTCTCCGGCGATGGAATCGCCGCACAGGAAAGCCTTCTCCGTGCTGGATTGGCAGTACCCACATTCCGTCGATTCGCTCCGAGTGAGTTTGCAATAGACTCGGAGCAAGTCAAAGGGGTGAAATTCTATAACCAGAAATTACCCATCCTCCGTTCACTCCAGGAAGTAAAGGCGGAACGCGGTCCAGGCTCTTTCGAGTATACTCGTTTCAATTGTGGGATCTTCATGAACTACCTTGGGTTTGGGAACACTAAACCTGATGGACACAAAGCCCATGGATATCTCGCTCACTTCCCTTGGATTATTGATTTGTCTAAGCGGACGGCGGATGTACCTGGGGATGGGGAGAAGATGATTGTGTATACGGGCGCAGAGGATGTCGGGAAGTTTGTTGCTGCGGCTACTCAGCTTGAAGTTTGGGAGGAGCATAGTGACATGGCTGGGGAGGTGATGACCTTCAACCAAGTGATTCGCGTATGCGAGGAAGTATGCGGTAAGTGGCTATGTTTTCCTTTTCTTTTTGATTTAGTAGACTGAATTGGAGTAATGCAGGTGTAAAATTCGACGTCAAATACAATACAAGGGAGGATATTGTAGCCAGGATGAGTCCCGATCTGGATAGAAGGGCGGAAGGTATAATACAGTTTTACCTCGCCTACATCGATGGGGACTGCGACGTTAAAAGGCCGATTAATTTGAACAAGTTAGTGGATGTGAAGCCTATGACGGTACGAGAGTACCTCCAGCAATGGTGGGCATGATGTTAGTCCGAAACGTTCATTTGTGCATGGTATCCATATTGTACTTGGTAAAATTTTTTTGTCCGATGCATTCAGCTGCTGCAGTGTTACGAAAAAACCGAACGTTGCCAATTAGCCCAATTTAGGCTGGTACTAGCAATGAACCAACTTAACCTCGGTAGGGAGGCGAAAGAACACAGGAAGGTGAACTACACTCTAGCGGAATGAAATCGGAGCTAAAAGTACTAGCTAAACCCTGGCGGAATGGAATCGGAGCTTTGAGTACCAGATGGTGCATTCGTCACCCTGGAAGCCGAATATATATAAAAACGGTATAAAACGACTCACACCTTACCATCATTTTGTCAATAACATGAAATCCCAGCGCATCGCCGTAGCCGGAGGAACAGGAAGGTCTCCTAGAGATCAAACAACAGCACGCCCTAGAAGTCATCGTCCTCTCTCGCACCCCCGCACCAGAGGGCGTCTCCTACGCTGGATCGAATGCACCCGTCGTCGCAGTCGATTACCAAAACCAGGAATCGATCGAAAGAGTCCTTAATGAATACCAAATCGACACTATCATCTCTACCATCGCCAGCTTTACTCCGGATGGATTCATCGCTGCGCGGGAAACCCTGCTTCGCGCAGGGTTATCTGTACCCACATTCCGTCGATTCGCTCCGAGTGAGTTCGCTACAGACTCGGAGAAAATTAGTAAAACAGTCAAATTGTTCCAAATGAAACTACCTATTCTCCGTTTGCTTCAGGGAGTAAAGGCGGAACGGGGCCCAGGTTCTTTCGAGTATACTCGTTTCAATTGTGGCATCTTCATGAACTATCTCGGGTTTGGGAATGCCAAACCGGAGGGCCATAAAGCCCATGGGCATCTTGGTCACTTTCCGTACATGATTGACTTGTCAAATCGGACGGCAGATGTACCTGGGGATGGGGATACGGACATTGTGTATACGCGCGCGGAGGATGTTGGGCGCTTTGTAGCTGCGGCTACTCAGCTTAAGGTTTGGGAGGAATATAATGATATGGCGGGGGAAGCGATGACCATTAATCAAGCCATTCGTTTATGCGAAGATGTATGTGGTGAGTGTCAGACGTTCTGCTTTCCCTATTTCGGGAACCTAATTTAAGCAATGCAGGTGTAAAATTCGATGTCAAATACAACAAAAGGGAGGATGAGTCCCGATCCGGAAAAAGCGATGGAAAACTTCCGCTGCGAGGCATACCTCGCCTATATCGATGGGGGCCGCGATGTTAAACCACCGATGAATTCTGAACAAGTTGGTCGATGTGAAGCCTATGAGGGTACGAGAGTATCTGGAGCAGTGGTGGGCTTAAAAGTATTTAAATAGTACTTACATACGGTAAGATCCAATTTACTTAGAGTGTCGGCATAGTCCAATATATGTATTCAGTGTTAGAGTATCTAAAATGAACATTAGCGACAGGCATGGAAAGGAAGGAAAACCAGCTGGTAGGGAAGAAAGAAGGTCATGGTCAACTACTTAACCCTATTTTTGCTGTGAGATGAATAGTATGTTTCATTTTTCTTATTCTTCTTGAAGTTGATGCCCAACCATCTCGAGACACGCTTGAACCCCAACTTGAACCTATAACTCAAACCCCTCGGAGCGCAATCGGAGCCTTATCATCGTCTCGCATTCATCATCACCATCTCATCGCATCCCTTTCGTTTCTTCTTCAGCTCGGATAAATAGGATTTTTAACGCTCATCTTCGGATATAAGTATCTGCGATGAAGAGGCGACGTGTATGCCGCTGAAGAAAAGAGATTTTTGGAAGGTATTGGACGCGATACGCACTGATGCCGCTCGTCATTACGGGACTGGAGATGAAGATACACGAGTCTATCTTCCACCCGTGGCGCTATGATGCTAATCATCTGTTCCAAATAAACAAATTCAAAAATCTTCGGACCTGTACATAGAAGAATGTGCAAAGGGCAGTATGTCTTTCAGAGAACCGTGCCCATACGACTGGAAAGAAAGCTGTGCTTGAGAAAGGATTGGATTATTCGATGTACGTTTAAATTGTAGGATATGAATTTACTGGCAGAGTCGTTCATACGATGCCATCTTCGCTCGCCTCCTTACTTTCTTCGTTTATTACTTGGGGAAACTGCATCAATCATTTTGCGGATTCGACAAGGAGCGGCAGCTTTGGATGACCATCTCCGCCTACAACGACAGGACTGGAGATACCAGACATCTGCCAGAAGATATCTTTTCCTGGAGCGGGGGAGAGCTTGAACTTCTCCACGAGCATCGAAATGATGACTTCTAAAAAAGACCATGAGCCTTATTTCGATGAAAGAGGCACCGACACGTACTCATTTCTAGCTGTGAAAATTTGAAGCCACTGATTACAAAAATGCATGTTCAGTGAACAGAAACGGTATGAAATTGTTAACAGAACTCACATGCATGAGCGACCGCCTCCATTGAAGGTCATACTGTTAGAAAGTATGCAACCGGTCAGTTCAGAATCGAGGTATTGTGAAAGGTGACAGGCTTACAGATGAGAGTAGACTCCTGGGATTTTGGCATTGGTGACAGAATCTGGAAGGGAAGAGAGCCATCGTTCGGGTTTCCACTCCATCGCATCCGGTCCCCAAAAGTCAGTGTTGCGGTTAGAGTTCAAGATGGAGATGGACACCATGGTCCCTTTCGGAATGAAGACTTCCGTGATCTCCAGCCCGTCAACACCACGTACAGGTTTCGATAGCGGAACCACCGAGTCTTCCATAGCCCTAGAAACGCTTTAATAAGCATGAAAATAGCCGATTACATCTAGCACGCGCATACCTTCGGGCAATACTTGATACAGGAGGGTAACTGCGGATCTGCTTGTCAGCTAAGGGACGACACAAAGGAAGGGAGATACACACAGACGCATGGTTTCCCTACACACCGCATCCAAATAAGGCAGAGCTACCAACTCATCGTAGCTCAGATTCTCGCCCTGACGCTCCTGTCGAGCTTGAGATATCTCTTGACGCATCTTATCCTGAACATCCGGATGGACAGATAGCAGCTGAAGTATACGAGACATGGCGTTCTTTTGTGTGTTTTGTCAGTGGTCTTGGAAGAATGAGATTAGTCAATATCACTTACAGAGGTAGTATCCATTGCGGCGAAGATGAATGTCCTAGTCGAAGTCTATGAAAAAAATCCAGATCTGCATGGAACTGATGATTACTCACGACATCTAGGAGGATAAAGTCAGATTTGGAGTTGTATGACAATGAGGAGAGAAATACCTGAGCGATGATTTCATCTTCATCAAGTTTATCCTCGGCGTTAGCGTTAATGTTATCTTTCACTTAGAAGTTGGGCGTTAGTAGATGAGACGGCGCTAGCTCAAGCGAAAGATCCTTACTCAAGATACTAAGAATATCCTTGCCCTGTCCCAGCTGCCGCATAAGTGCTTCATCTCCTTCTTCCAATGCACGTTTCTTCTCCTCATAAAGTTTTATAGAGAATTCGTGCATATACATCACCATATCGCGAACCTCGTGAATGGCTTTCGAAGGAAAGGCATTCATTAACAATGTCCTTGTCTTTGCAGAGAACAATTTGCAAAGCAGGGGGAGAAAAGCTGCAAACAACGATAGTCGAGTTGCCGCCGGCCTATCATTAGAATGTTAAAATTGGAGATATGTGATGACAGTAACAGATACTTGCACGAGATCTTTGATGACGAGGCTGTATTTGTGCTTCGGCACGTCGTCTTCCATATTGTCGAAAGAGTAACCAAATCCTGATTGACCGATGAGCTCGAGCGCCAGTGCGAGCCATCCATCCGAGGAGGTCGATCTACATCTGGTAAGTATTGATACACACGGCGAGATAGCTCTGGAAACATTTACTTCTGCAGGTCCACTTTGCACTCTTTTGTTCAACGTGTTCTCCAACTACGGAGAAGAAAAGTCAGGTCATGTAAATGAATAGAATCAGCCACATTTACAGCACCTTCTGCGCAATATCATTGAACATAGGCACTGTATAGTATTTAAATCAGATACACTAAGCGCTCAATTATTCTACTCACTCATGGAGCGCATGTGAGCAATTGAAAAGACGGGGTTGAGCATTTTGCGTTGTTTGCGATGTTCTTCGCCGACCGTGCCCAGCAATCCGTTTCCGAAGATAACATTACCAGACCTAATAAGTTCATAAGTAGGCACATGAAAGTCCGAATTCGAGAGAGAAATTACACGTACTCCATGCGAATAGGAGGGAAAGAATTCATTTCCTGAAATTGGCGTCAGCTCCTCACTTTCTGACGACAGCGAAGAAGTCTATACCTTGAGCAGGATATGATTCATGGCTTTCGGGTCAAATGTATACAACACCTTTTTCTGTAAAAGTAAATATTGAGGATAACCATCATCAAATGTTCGATAGCGCTTACCCGGAAGACAGTTTGCAGTTTGACAACCGGACCATCTATCACAGTAGAGGTGAGCTCTAAGGGAAAGAACGCGCGAAGATGCAACCCACAATGCTCGGCCAGCATCTGGATGGAAGCTCCAGCCGTCCTTCAAATTGTTCATCTGGCCTTGGTGACCTGAAATGCATGGTTTAACGACGTAACGCACGGACGATTTCTGTCGATATATACACACCTCTCCACCATGAACTAACTGGTGGTCCTGGAATTTGATCTAGAGTTGACCCAGGTATCTTCTTTCGGCTTCTCACCAGGAGCCAGAGTCCCGCAGAGAGGATAGCAACCGCGACGCTTTGTAACAGACTGTCCTGCTTGAAGTCTTTGAGTGAAATCATTGTTGGGGATGTTTGATGATGCTGTCCAAGTTTTTATAGTTTTATAGCTATCATCTCTCAATGTTCTTCTATGTACGTCCTCCCCGGGCCAACGGTAGATCATGGCGCCAAATTACTGAGCTGAAATGACCGATTAAAATGCTTCAAGCTCGTCGGAAGCATCGGAAGAATACAGTTCGGAAGCGTCGGAAAATCAAGTTTGAATACAGTCGTGTAAACGTTCATGACCGTATCTCCCACAAAAGTCAAATGGGCTGTTTACTTGTAATTGCCATGGGCATTGGACAGGCGTGGCGGGAAACAAGGATCGATTCATTCGATGAAAATTGAGGAGTTTCAAAGGAGTTTGCGTTGCGAGCAGATAGTCTTAATAGAGTCTTGTAACGCGGAGACCGGTTACAAGACTTTGGCGATAAATACCATCACGTGTTCACTCTACTCTTCGGAGTCTTCCGCCTCTGGTCTTCTATCTAAAACTACTGGAGTGAATCCTCCCACATTCCGCGTCCGTGACCGCTTGGAAATACTGGTTCAAAGAGAAAATACGTTCTGCGGTTGATGAAAGCTGTGATTGAAAATGGATGCTGCCATTAGCTGGCCGATTTGGGGAAAAAACAAATATTGAGTCTGATGATTCCGGTCAGTCGTCATTTTTCCTTTCTGTTTCTGCTTATTGTACCCATTTCCCAGGCTAGTTGCACCAGCGCACCTCGATCGGGCTGGGTGAGGACGTATACGTTATAGGATTGTGACTCGTGAGTCGTTCATGACCGCGAAGTTGCAGTCGTAATTCCTTGACTCACAATCCTGTCCGTGCTGGATTGGCAGTACCCACATTCCGTCGATTCGCTCCGAGTGAGTTTGCAATAGACTCGGAGCAAGTCAAAGGGGTGAAATTCTATAACCAGAAATTACCCATCCTCCGTTTACTCCAGGAAGTAAAGGCGGAACGCGGTCCAGGGTCTTTCGAGTATACTCGTTTCAATTGTGGGATCTTCATTAACTATCTCGGGTTTGGGACCGCCAAACCAGAGGGAAACAAGGCACATGGATATCTCGCTCACTTCCCGTGGGTTATTGATTTGTCGGAGCGGACGGTGGATGTACCTCGGGATGGGGAGAAGGTGATTGTGTATACGCGCGCAGAGGATGTAGGAAGTTTGTTGCTGCGGCTACTCAGCTTGAAGTTTGGGAGGAGCATAGTGACATGGCTGGGAGGTGATGACCCCCAACCAAATCTTTCGCATATGCGAGGAAGTATGTGGTGAGTGTCCATGCTTTCTTTTTGATTTGGTAGACCAAATTGGAGGAACGCAGGTGTCAAATTCGACGTCAGATATAATATAGCCAGGATGAAGCCCCATCTAGAGGCAAGCAGCCGAACTGCAGTTCTACCTCGTCTACATCGATGGGGACTGCGACCTAAGGCCGATTAATTTGAAAAAGTTGGTGGATGTGAAGCCTATAACAGTGCGAGAGTACCTTGAACAGTGGTGGCCTGGAAGAAAGTATGCTTCCATTGTCTTTGTCAGTCCAAGTATTCATGTTTCAGCTCTGCTCGATCTAGCCCTACGAAAGACTGAGTGAACGGCAGTAGTAGTACTGTGCGACTGAGAGCATTCCCAAATTGGATCTTGAAATTAATCGTAACCCTCCAAAGGCAGCTGTAGTGTATAGTCGCACTCCTGCCAAGTATGATTTCCTCAGATGTCTTGACTACTTATGATGCTTACTACCTGACTCAAGATTGCGTGAGGCTGCTATTTTGTGTTTTCAACTTGCCTTTGGCAAGCTTTGGGCATGAAAGGCAAGTAACTCTTTATTTTTTATTTTGCTTTTATTGCATATTCAACGATAGGTCCCTGTGTACGCTTCTTCTTTTTGAGTGTTCATTGCTTTTCTCAAGTAAAGCTTGTCATTATGCGCCCCGATAAAAAGGATTCGTAACGGTTATATTCGGATATCTCTGCGATGAAACGCGACGCGCATGACACTGAAGAAAAAAGATGTTCGGAAGATATTAGACGTGATACCGACCCCGTTTCTCACCACGGAGGCACTAATTCCGCTCGTCATTACGGGACTGGACTGTAGATGAAGATACACCAGTCTATCTTCCACCTGTGGCGCTATAATGCAAAAAAAAAAAAATCGTTTCTAAATAAACAAACTCAAGAACAATATGACAAAGGGCAATATGTCTTTGACCATGCCCATACGATTGGAAAGAAAGCTGTGCTTGAGAAAGATTGGATAATTCCGCGTACGTTTAAATTTTGGGACGTGAATTTACTGACAGAGTCGTTCATAGGATGCCACCTATCGCTCGCCTCTTTACTATCCTCATTTATTACTTAGGGAAACTGCACTGCTCATTTTGCGGATTCGACAAGGAGCGGCAATTTAGGATGGCCATCTCCACCTACAACGACAGGACTGGAGATAACAGACATCTGCCAGAAGATATCTTTTCCTGGAGCGGGGGAGAACTTGAACTTCTCCACGAGCATCGAAATGATGACCTCTAAAAAAGACGATGAGCCCCATTTCGATGAAAGAGGCACCAACACGTACTCATTTCTAGCTGCGAGAACTTGAAGCCACTGATTACAGAAATCATGTTTAGTGAACAGAAATCGCATGAAGTGGTTAACGAAACTCACATGCATGAGCGACTGCCGCCAATGAAGGTCATACTATTAGAAGGTATGTAACCGGTCAGTTCAGAATCAAAATACTGTATTGAGAAAGGTGGTCGACTTACAGATGAGAGTAGACTCCTGGGATTTTGGCATTGGTGACGGAATCTGGAAGGGAAGAGAGCCATCGTTCGGGTTTCCACACCATCGCATCCGGGCCCCAAAAGTCGGTGTTGCGGTTCGAGTTTATAATGGAGATGTCCACCATAGTCCCTTTCGGAAGGATGACTTCCGTGATCTCCCGCCCGTCCAGACCACGTACAGGTTTCGATAGCGGAACCACTGAGTCTTCCGATAGCCCTAAAGATGCTTTCTTGAGCTTTGAACTAGCCGATTACATCCAGCACACACACCTTCGGAGAACATGTGCTACAGGAGGGTAACTGTGCGTTTGCTTGTCAGCCAAGGGATGACACAAGGAAAGGGAGGAGATACATACAGACGCATGGTTTCCCTACACACTGCATCCAAATAAGGCAGAGCTACTAGCTCATCGTAGCTCAGATTCTCGCCCTGACGCTCCTGTCGAGCTTGAGAGATCTCTTGACGCATCTTATCCTGCACATCCAGATGAACAGTCAACAGCTGAAGTATACGAGACATGGCGTTCTATATTCTCTTGTTGTCAGTGGTCTTGGAAGAATGAGAGAAGTCAGCATCACCTACAGAGGTAGTATCCATTGCGGCGAAGATGAATGTCCTAAACGGAGATCAAAGTCTATGAAAAAATCCAGATCTGCATGGAACTAATGATCACTCACGACATCTAGGAGGTTAAGGTCAGATCTGGGATTGTATGATGATAAGAAGAGAAATACTTGAGCGATGATCTCGTCTTCATCAAGTTTATCCTCGGCGTTAGCGTTAATGTTATCTTTCACTAAGAAGTTGGGCGTTAGCAGATGGGACGGCACTAGCTCAAGCGAAAAGATCCTTACTCAGGATACTAAGAATATCCTTTCCCTGTCCCAGCTGCTGCATAACTGCTTCATCTCCTTCTTCCAATGCACGTTTCTTCTCCTCATAAAGTTTTATAGAGAATTCGTGCATATACATCACCATATCACGAACCTCGTGAATGGCTTTCGAAGGAAAGGCATTCATTAACAATGTCCTTGTCTTTGCAGAGAACAATTTGCAAAGCAGGGGGAGAAAAGCTGCAAACAACGATAGTCGAGTTGCCGCCGGCCTGTCATTAGAATGTTAAAATTGGAGATATGTGATGACAGTAACAGATACTTGCACGAGATCTTTGATGACGAGGCTGTATTTGTGCTTCGGCACGTCGTCTTCCATATTGTCGAAAGAGTAACCAAATCCTGATTGACCGATGAGCTCGAGCGCAGTGCGAGCCATCCATCCGAGGAGGTCGATCTACATCTGGTAAGTATTGATACACACGGCGAGATAGCTCTGGAAACATTTACTTCTGCAGGTCCACTTTGCACTCTTTTGCTTCAACGTGTTCTCCAACTACGGAGAAGAAGAAAAGTCAATGAATGTAAATAATTGAATCAGCCACATTTACAGCACCTTCTGCGCAATATCATTGAACATAGGCACTGCATAGTATTCAAAGTCACATATTTGGTATGCCAAGCACTCAATTATTCTACTCACTCATGGAGCGCATGTGGGCAATTGAAAAGACGGGGTTGAGCATTTTGCGCTGTTTGCGATGTTTTTCGCCGGCCGTGTCCAGCAAGCCGTTCCCAAAAAATAAATTACCATTCCTGACAAGTTCCCAAGTAGGCAAAGAAAGTCCGAATCTGAGAGAGAAACTACACGTACCCGATGCGCTGAGGAGGGAAAGAATTCATTTCCTGAAGCTGGGATCAGCACCTCATCCTTCTGATGACAGTGAAGAGGTCTATACCTTGAGCAGGATATGATTCATGGCTTTAGGATCAAACGTGTAGAACACCTTTTTCTGTAAAGGCAAATTACTGAGGATAACCATCGTCCAAAGTTCGACAGTGCTTACCCGGAAGACAGTTTGCAGTTTGACGACCGGACCATCTATCACAAAGGTGAGCTCCAAGGGAAAGAACACGCGAAGATGCAACCCACAATGCTCGGCCAGCATCTGATGGAAACTCCAGCCATCCTTCAGATTGCTCATCTGGGCTTGGTGACCTGGAATTGGTTTGACCATGTAGCGCGCGGACGATCTCTATCGATATATACACACCTCTCCACCACGAGCTAACCGGTGGTCCTGGAATTTGATCTAGTGTTGACCCAGATGTCTTCTTTCGGCTTCGCACCAGGAGCCAGAGCCCAGCAGAGAGGATAGCAGCCGCGACACTTTGCAACAGACCGTCGTGTTTGAACTCTTTGAGTGAAATCATTGTTGGGGATGTTCGATGATGCTGTCCCAGCTTTTATAGTCCTGTTTATAGCTAGATATTTCTGTTTCCTCCCCAGGCTAACGGCAGAATATGATTTGGAATGAATTACTGAGCTGACACGGCCGAGCTGGGGTCGCCGGAAGCATCGGAAAATCAAGCTTGAATACAGTTCGGAAGCGTCGGAAAATCAAGTTTGAATATATGTACAGTCCTGTAAACGTTCATGACCAGCACATTATCTTTGAGTGTACTTATCTCCCACCCAATTCAAATGGGCTGTTTACTCGTGATAGGTTGTAATGGAGTAGTCTGAAGTAACGCTAGAAGAGCGGCACTGGTGAAGAAAGAGAAGAACCATGTGACCCCATGGCCAATATACAGCTTTGACCGTTCATGAATAGACAGATCGATGAAACGAAATGCATGGACCAGATCTCAAATATGGCGGGGTCTTGCTATCATTACTTATGGCTGGCTTGAAGGATTCCGAGATGGGTGAAAGAAGAGCTTCGAAGTGTAGGAAAGATCAGAGGCGTCTTCAATGTGAGAGGTTCTCCTTAACGCAGGTGTAAAATTCGACCTCAAATATAATACAAGGGAGGATATTGTAGCCAGGATGAGTCCTGATCTGGATAGAAGGGCGGAAGGTATAATACAGTTTTACCTCGCCTATATCGATGGGGACTGCGACGTCAAAAGGCCGATTAATTTGAACAAGTTGGTGGATGTGAAGCCTATGACGGTGCGGGAGTATCTCGAGCAGTGGTGGCCTTGAAGGAGTTATTTTACTATTGACCTTGTCAGTCCAATGTATTCATGTTACATACCCTGCAATGCCATCTATCGATTGACGTTGGTATCGTATTCATAGCATTCCTAATCGGAATCACGACTTCTAAGGAGGCTGTCGTCTGACCCTTTCCAGATCGAGTATTGTTCACAGAGGCTATTTATCGTCCCGAGTATTTGCTCACGAGAAGTGGGCGCACTTTTCACATTCTCGTGTTCGGGGACGACATAAGACTGTATAATCTGCCCTCCCATACCTTCACTATCCACCTTGATAGTTTAGCGCAGTTCTGTACGCGGCTGCAAGGAGGACTTGATCTATAGATGCCAATGTTGGCAAATCAGAGTGGATCGATTCAAACAGCGCTCACCCTAGTGGCATACTCTCGTTCGAAATTGTGACCAGTCCGTCGTTCGATGCAAGACCGTCTTTAACAGCTTGTTGCGGATGACGCCGATTTTTGCCCACGGACGTCGTCAGTGGAGTGCTTCTGACCACAGTATCCCTCGACGCGACACAGGGATCATATCTTGAGGCTATATGGCGCTGATGAGCATGAGTAGATGAAAGCGGCTACAAGCGCGCGCCAAAATAACTTGATCTTTCTCGCCCTCATGTCCAAAAAAGCCGCACCTTCCAAGGAATCAAATCGGCACCTCTCCTCCAAAGAGTCTACCTTATTCAAGGAACTCTTAACCCTTTATGAAACGAAACAGCTCAAAAAAGGACTGAAAACTGCCGACCAGATCTTGAAGAAATATCCCGAGCATGGCGGTGAGTCGACCAGCCAACGCTCGCAGTAACAATGTCTCTTATTTTATTGTGCAGAAACACTATGCATGAAAGGGCTTGTTCTGGTTCATATGGGCAGGCGAGAAGAAGGAATCGAGTTGGTCAGAAAAGGCGTCAGGCTCGATCTCACTTCGCACATTGTCTGGCACGTCTTTGGGCTTATCCAGAAAGGAGAAAAGAAGTATGAGGACGCGCTCAAGTCGTATACGCAGGCTCTACGGTTTGATAAAGTACGTGAATATTGTTCAAGCTAAACCTACACGATATCTATATTCGACACCAGGAAAACATGAACCTTCTGCGGGATGTATCCCAGCTTCAAACTCAACTACGGCTTTACGATGGTCTGGTGGAAACCAGGCATATGCTCCTCAGATTGCGTCCTACCGTGCGGCAACACTGGATCGCTTTGGCTGTTGCGTATCACTTGAGCGGGAGTCTTGCTGAAGCCAAGAACGTAATGGTAGAGTATGAAAAAACCCTCAAGGTCAGTCGGCTGGTTGAATCTGAAACTCCAACTCATCCTTTACATCTCCTTAGAACGTCCCGCACTACGATGTGGAACACTCGGAAACGCTTCTCTACCACGTTCGCGTTTTGGAGGAACTTGGACAGACCTCTGAAGCCCTTTCGTTACTGGATGTCAGTGCCAAAGATCGTACGATTGTCGATAAGACTGCTATTATGGAAATCCGAGGTGAGTTGGATATTTCAGTATGCGGTTCGCTAAGCGGCTGATTCATTCCCCGTAGCCCGACTTCTATCAAAACTAGGATCGGACGAAGCTGAACATGCATGGAAGGTACTCATCGAGCACAACCCGGAGTGTTACGATTATTACAAAGGATATATGTCAAATCAAGGGCTCAATGTGGGTGAGTATCATAGACCCTTTTTCTCATCCATTTCTCGAATACTCATTCACATAATCGTTGACATCAGACGATAAAACCACTGCTACCAAGGCCCTTTCCATCCTCCGTGAATTCTCCACCCAATTCCCCAAAGCCAACGTTCCACGTCGATTATCTCTTTCCCTAGCATCGACAACCGGAGGAGAAGGGGAAGATAACTTCCACGACCTAGCTCGAACGTACCTTTTGTCCGGCCTAACAAAAGGCATACCATCCCTCTTTGTCGATGTCAAATCGTTATACAAGGATGAAGATAAATTACAATCACTACAAGATATTGCTGAAGGAATCCTCAAAGAATTCACTCCAGATCCCTCTTCCTCCCCACCACCTTCCTCATCGACAGAACCAACATCATACCTCTGGACTCTATATTTCCTCGCCCAACACTACTCCTACCTTCCATCAACACGCCAAAGCGCTCTCCCTCCTCGAAACAGCAATAACACACACGCCGACTTTGACCCGAATTGTACACCTGTCGCGCACGGACCCTCAAACATCGCGGGAGATTTTTATAGTGCTTCGAGGGCGATGGAGGACGCGAGGTTGTTGGATGGGCAGGATCGGTTTTTGAATACGAAGAGCGCAAAGTATAGGATGAGAGCGGGGTTGGTGGATGAGGCTAGTGCTTTGTTGGGTATGTTTACAAAGGTGTGTATCCTAGGAGAGATAGCAGAGTCAACGCGTGTAAACAAATTCTTCGTTTTTAGAAAGACGCACCGAGTCCAGGAGCCGATCTGGAGGATATGCAGTCCCTCTTTTATCTATTAGAAGAGGGAGATGCACATCAACGTGCAGGAAGACTGAATCTGGCGCTGAAAAGGTATACTGCTGTTCAAAAGGTACGTTGTCCTTTTATTTTCTGTGAGAGAGAGATTTATAATCATATTTTTCTTTACAGGTCTTCGATGATTTCGAAGACGACCAGTACGACTTTCATGGGTATTCGTTGCGCAAGTTTACTATCAACGTGTACATCAAGTGAGTTGGTTAAAACTTGATAACATGAGAATACTGGAAGCTGATGCTTGCGCGTTCTATAGCATGTTAGACTGGGAGGACAATCTCCGGTCACATCCTGGATACGTTAAAGCTGCTTTAGCTGCTTCTCGAGTGAGTGCAACTCCTTCTCTCTTCCCAACTAGAACTTCGTTAACCAAATACCTATGATAGATATACGTCGAAGTATATGACGACCCCAAGTTGGCGTCTGGTGCTTCCGATGGTAAGTATCTTGTCTCCTGATGACCTTGGGTTTTGGGGAATTTCAACGTGTTATACAGGTGGCTCCACAGATGCAGAGAAAAAAGCGAAGAAAAAGGCGAAAAAGGCACAGAAGGAAAAGGAGGATGCTGCGAAGAAAGGTGTGTAGGTCTCCATCCAGCCCGGGAAATGGCTCGAATATGTTCCATGCGCTGAATATCTGAACCTTCCCCCGCTAGCCGCAGCCACAGCTGCGCCCACGTCCACCAACGAGGACAAAGGCCTCGAAGTCCCCTTCAAAGACGAAGACCCAGACGGCATGAAGCTTCTTTCTTCACCAGATCCCTTAGAACGAGCGCACAAGTTCTTACAGCCCTTGACAACGTTACCCCAACCTCAAAAGAACATCGAGGTTTGGTTAGCAGTCTATGATGTTGCTATTCGTAGGGGTGAGTTAGTTTCTTGTTTATTTAACGGTTCGGGTCGTTCTAATCTGTTTTGTATCTGTAATGTAGGAAAACGTCTGCAAGCTGTTCAAGCTCTTTCTCGAGCGCGAGCTTTGGATGCGGAGAATCCAGAGTTGCATGTACGGATTATACATGCTAAATATTCAGGTTTGTCTTCCCGCTTTGTTGCTTCTTTCTTTTTGAATTGCTGATAAACATGTTCTCTCCTACCACATACTTCCCATTTCATTTACGTCTTCCTCCCTCCCATACTCATACACCTATAGCATCAAAGATCTCCTCTCCCCTCCCTCCTCCCGCCGGGCCAGTTTTCACCGAAACCCTGAACGCGCTACTTCCCCCAGACGTCTCGCTAGAAACGTACAACTCCCAGTACCTACAAAGGCACTCTTCGTCTGCTCGAGCGATCTGGGCTTCCGCCCAGGCGTCCCATGTGTTGGGCGCGCCTTTACAAGAAGTGGAAGAAGCGGTGTTTAGTGTATTGGGCCAAGGAGTCAAGTTGGACGTCGAGGTATGCTTCCTTCTCCCGTACCCGAAACGCAACTGAAAACAAACACTACTTTGTGCATTACTTTACACAGACCGCCCTTGACATTTCCTCTTACCTCAAAAAGATCAAATCCACACGCGTAGACGAGCTAAACAAGGCATTCGATGACAGGTTTCCCATCTCGACGGCGTTCCAGACATCCGAGGAGCTTGCAAAGTTGAGAGAGTGGTGTCTTACGAGTGGGCATGGCAAGGACGGGGACTTGAAACAGGGTGATGCCACTGCGGGTGCGGGTGTGACTGAGAATGAAGCTGAACTAGGAACGACGATAGAGTCGGGGGCTGGGAGTGGGAATGGGAATTCGGTGAAGTCGTAAACCCTACCGGCTAGGATAGTAAAGGTAGCAGTGCGGTGCACGTATGTCGTAGATCTTAATGGTAGCTATCTATCTTAGACGATATCTGCTTGAATAATGTTTGATTGATCTCTTTCTCTTTTTTGGAATCTCTATCAAATCTACACGGGTAGTTGAACTATTCACGACAGGTTCCCCAACGTTCCAGACGCCTATGGGTTGTTGGATGAATGTGGGGTTGGAGATTCGAAGCAGGACCGTTGACGCGACTGAAGGTGAGGCTGAACTTGGTGATAAGGGCGTGGATAGAGATCATATAATTATGGAATGTTGGCAAGTAAGAGGAAGTGGGGACGTCATATAATAACGATTGATTATCAACAGTTATCTGGGAAGCTGCCTGTTTCGGAGGTCAAAGCTGTAGATATGGCCCAAACTCGGACATTTTAGTACTCAGGTTGAAATCGTCAATTTGAGCAGGTATTCATCGAGTAGAGAAATACATAACTATATAATCAATGGGTTGAAGTATCAGTCCGCCAGAGTATGAGACAATGGCCCAACATTCTAAGCAGTAGTACAACAGCGTGAATTGGGAATTAATAATAGAGTCGTAAGTAAGGAACAGGAGACCCGATGTATAGATGTGGATGTACAGCAGGGTCTGAAAGCGAAGTGTTTTAAGAAGGGATTGCTCCCGCGGTCGGCACCGAAAGCCCACAAGCTTGCAAGCAGGTATCCACCCCTGCGGCCAAGTTGACAGGCAAGAATTGCCTCCATTCGTCAATGTTATCGCCTCCAATGGTGATCGGACGAGCCATCGAGACATTTACTATGCTGTCTGGAAACTTGAGGAAGTTCGTAATAAGGTCACTTCTACCAGCATCTTTATTATTCAATGCGGCGGCAAAGGTGGCGTTGTTGCAGGTGGGGTTGAATTCGTAATGCATCGCAGCTTTAGGGAACACCGTCGACTGGAACAATCCCAGTTGACTGTGAATCTCGGTGGCGAAATTGTTTTCCATGACGAACCCGACCTCGATTTGACCTTCTGTGACAACGAGGAACTCATCGCCACGGGGGTGCAAATGAGGAATGTTAAGCCCGCAAGGCTTGAAGAAGCAAACACCTCCGGATATATCGAAAGCTTCGAGGAAGGGGAAGATATCGGGTGAGCCAACGAGGATAGAACCACCTGTCCCAGCGGCAGGCTGGTTATACGCGTTGTAATCCATGACTGTAACAGCCCTAAGGGCGTCACCAGTGAGGACGTCTCCGCTGCTGTTAGTCAAAAGCGCCTTCAACTTGTCGACATTGGTAGGCGCGGTAATGACTGATGATGCGATCTCGACTGCATTGGTGGGGAGTGCAACTGGGGCTGGTGAGGTCACACCAGGAGGCGGAGCAGCTCTTCCTTCAAAAGGTACTGCTTGAGCTTGCATAGCCAAAGCAAAGGCTGCAAGTGCGACGGAGTACATGGAGAACATGCTGAAATGAAACGATGGTAAGTTAATGTAAAAGCTGCAACAAGAAAAATACGAACAGGATGAATGAGTACGGTGGCGCTGAAGTGCGTTAACGGTGACCGCTGAAAAAATGCTAGAGCAACAACTTGGCTTTTATATGTAGCGCCCTGGACAAAATTCGGTTCAAACATCTAGCGTAGCGGTAATAGTAGGGACAGCGTGTATTTCCTCACTCCCAGCTCGATGAGCGCATAACGCAGCTATCATGGACGACACCCGTTTAGCTTGCTTTTCCCCACGTTCTTTGTTGACCACCGATAAGTCCTAAGAGCACCAGCTATCCTAAATCCGAGCTGCAGTAATAAATTGGTTTCAGAACGGGAAGTTGTCGAAGGGCTGATAGCGGTGATAATGCTCAATTGATATCTCTATGCCGGAGATTTTCGGCGGTATAAAGGTAGATAAGCGGTGATAATGCCTTGGATTACGCTAGTGATCAGACCGGGTCTCTCTTTTCTAAATGGTGCCTGAGGCAGGGGGGGTTCGGCACCGGGCAGATATGATGGGATATTATAGCAGCATGGCCTTTCTTGAGGAAAGGCCATGTTTTTGTGATGCTTTCATCGCAGCGTTCACTGTCGCCCCTGGCCTTCTCTGCTAATTGCTTCGTTGTAGTTATTCTTACGTCTGCCGTTCGGCTTATTGATGATCCTGTAAGGTGTCTGCCGTTTTGATCGCCACTCTGGTGCCGAGTGTCCCTTGTCTAAATAATGATCCGGCCAGTCATAAATCCCGGCCGTAGGCAGCCCTGTTTTTAATTATATCACCGGCATTACTACTCAAGCAAGCGCCGACCGGATGCTCAAGAGTTTCTAAATTGGCCAGTATCTTTATTCATTCAAGTCATTCAAGTCCACGTGGGAGGACTTGTCTTCGGCCTGTAGGCTGTAAGTATTTGAGATACCTGGTGTTTTTCGGACTTACCGGTC
Organism: Gymnopus androsaceus JB14; assembly: GCA_009733575.1. Taxonomy (NCBI): domain Eukaryota; kingdom Fungi; phylum Basidiomycota; class Agaricomycetes; order Agaricales; family Omphalotaceae; genus Gymnopus; species Gymnopus androsaceus. Next base: position 79,793 of record ML769636.1, read on the forward strand.
ACCCCTGGAGTCAATACAAAGTCGGGTGGGGAGGAGCGTAAACAGAGTGACGGAGGAATCCACCGCTTCTGATTTCCTGTCCATGATTGGCTAGATCCTCCTGATAGCTGGGGCTCTGACCGTCGGAGTCATCTAACTGAGAGCGAGAAAATACACGCTGTCCATTGCTCCATGTTGGAGCCGAATTTTGTCTCGGACCTGTTGGCTGTTTTTAAAATGGACGTACTAGTATAAAAGCCAAGTTGTTGCTCTGGCATTTGTTCAGCGGTCACCGTTAACGCACTTCAGCGCCACCGTACTCATTCATCCTGTTCGTATTTTTCTTGTTGCAGCTTTTACATTAACTTACCATCGTCTCATTTCAGCATGTTCTCCATGTACTCCATCGCACTTGCAGCCTTTGTTTTGGCTATGCAAGCTCAAGCAGTACCTTTTCGAAGGACGAGCTGCTCCGCCTCCTGGTGTGACCTCACCAGCCCCAGTTGCACTCCCCACCAACGCAGCCGCGGTCGCAGCAAAAGTCATTACCGCGCCTACCAATGTCGACAAGTTGAAGGCACTTTTGACTAATAGCAGTGGAGACGTTCTCACTGGAGACGACCTTCGAGATGTCACAGTCATGGATTACAACGCGTATAACCAGCCTGCCGCTGGGACAGGTGGTTCTATCCTCGTTGGTTCACCCGATATCTTCCCCTTCCTCGAGGCTTTCGATATATCCGGAGGTGTTTGCTTCTTCAAGCCTTGCGGGCTTAACATTCCTCATTTGCACCCCCGTGGCGATGAGTTCCTCGTTGTCGTGGAAGGTCAAATCGAGGTCGGATTCGTCATGGAAAACAATTTCGCCACCGAGATTCACAGTCAACTGGGACTGTACCAGGCGACAGTGTTCCCTAAGGCTGCGATGCATTACGAATTCAACCCCACCTGCAACAACGCCACCTTTGCTGCCGGATTAAACAATAGAGATGCTGGCAGAAGTGACCTTATTACCAACTTCCTTAAGTTCCCAGACAGCATAGTAAATGTCTCGATGGCTCGTCCGATCACCATTGGAGGTGATAACATTGACGAATGGAGACAGTTCTTGCCTGTCAACTTGGCCGCAGGGGTGGATACCTGCTTGCAAGCTTGTGGGCTTTCGGTGCCGACCGCGGGAGCAATCCCTTCTTAGAATCTAAAACTTCGCTTTCAGATCTGTTGTACATCCACATTTATACATCGAGTCTCCTGTTCCTTACTTACGACATTTCTACTCTACTATTAATTCCCAGTTCACACTGTCACTGTCGTACTACTGCTTAGAATGTTGGCCATTATCTTATATTCTAGCGGACTGATACTTCAACCCATTGATTATATAGTTATGAATACCTGTACAAATTGACGATTTTAGCCTGAGTAAAATGTCCAACTTTGGACCATATCTACAGCTTTGACCTCCGAAACAGGCAGTTATGCTTCCCAGATGACTATTGATAATTAGTCGTTATTAGCTGATGAACCTCTTGACCCTATTATATGACCTCCCCAATTCCTGCTTGCGATGATTCCATGATTTCACGATCTCTGTTCCGCTTAAAGAAAGCCCTTGTCGCCAAGTTCAGCCTTATCTTCAGTCGCGTCAACGGTCCTCTTTTGAATCTCCAACCCCATTTTCATCCAACGACTTACAGGCGTCTGGAACGTCGTGGATCTTGTTGGCAAGTGCGTTCATCTACTCGTGTAGATTGATAGAATTCACAGATCATTAACATTATCCGCTATCAGCCTTTCGACAACTTAGTCTTGGATTCATTCACTATCTATCTATCGAGGATCGATTGTCAGCCCCCGACTCGGAATGCCTGTCGCATATAGTTCTACAGCCCGACAGTCTTCCGAACTTGTTTGGGTTGAGAAATGGACTCTACTCATAGTGCTTGTGACACACTCTATTCATGCTCACTCAGCCCAGCCGTCTCAACTCCAAAGAAGTATTTCTTTGTGAACATGAAAACATGAGCGTTCGAAGGATATGTGTAAAACAAAAGTTGTTCAGCTGCGAGCATGCCACGAGTGAACCCGAGACAAAGTGCGGTTCGTAGCAGCGAAGACAGGCAAAAAGGAACAGTCTCGAAGGCTCGGGGAGCTGAACAAGACTCAAAGCTGGCAAGAACCAGGGACAAAACTAACATTCGTCAGTGTATAGGACAAACTCACATTTTGTATGCAGCTGCCAATTGCCCTCAATGGCAAGTCAAAAGTCGACACACGAAGTCCTTCTTCAAGTCAATGGACCAGATGCGTTTGACTTACAGAGCTTCTTCTCCTTTAATTATGTTTCCTATTAGAATTATCGCATCAAAGTATTCCTTCTTGGCGAATTTGCAGAAAAATCATCATCGCTTTCTTCGGTTCTTACTTTTCAAGTAAAGACAAGAAATCCTTGTGAAATTGTCCGAGGAAAAATATTTACAGTTGCCAAAGTAGGAGTGTAAAACTTGAATTTTGAATCGGGCCCAGCAGAACGGTCCTGTTGTGAATGTCGAGCAGATCGTGCAACCAATCTAACACCGTCAGAGGCACTCGGAAAAAATGACCATGTACAGGTGGAGAAAAAAGACCTGATCATAACAGGAAGTATCGTCGATATTCCGTATTATTTCAGAGAGCGATGGCATAAGCATAGAAGATACAGAAGGCATATGCATTTGGGCGTGAAGTATGATACGCGGTACAACATAGAGCGACACAATCCACTCGATTACTAGGCAAAAAAGTCAGTCGAGAAAATGATAAGAAACAACGGGCACTCACGAAAGTAAGAGCGGCACCCTTTGTCTTCTTCTCTCCACCGAGTTCGAAGCTGTACCAGAGATGAGTCGAGGGATTAGAAAATGATATCGAGACGTACTGCTTGCATCGCTTCAGAACCATTTGCATCTTGTACTTGCAGACAGTACACTCAAGACGCAGCACAACTTTCTTCGTTGTCTTTGCCTGTAGTAGATAATATTGTCAATCAGTGTCCAACGAAAAAAAAGTGAGCAGCGTACTTTTTTGTGGAAAACGGGCTTCGTCTGACCACCATAACCGCTCTGCTTCCTGTCGTATCGCCTCTTTCCCTGCGCGAAGAGAGAATCTTTACCCTTCTTGTATTGGGTCACCTTGTGCGCGCTAAAAGGTATAGTATCAGTACATAGATCGAAGGATAGAATGAAGTAACACACGTATGTTTTCTGCAAGTCTTTCCCTTGCAGTCTGACAAACATAACGACGATTAATCCAGGTCAATTCCTTCCAGGTTCCAGCATCGACTCACAGGTACGGCGGGTTCTAAAGCAAGTCAGTAAAGACGATCCCAGCGAAGCAACGAAACTCACTTTGGTACGTTAACCATTGTGCGACGACGAATCTATAAAGGCCGGTCGACGTCTTGCGTTCGAGAAAGAGAAGGATTAGCGCTGGGTCACATGAAGATGTGAAGGTCTCCCACACAGGCGATAAGATAAGGCGGCCCGGACTCACGCGCTTCTTTCTCGATTACTCATTCACTGTGTCAACTTTCAAAAGTGCGCACTTGCTCTAGATCTGGTACCAGTTTACGCCAAGTCGACTGGAATGCCATCCGCTCTTAAAAAATCGGGTCTAAGTATGGCGTGCCCGATATGATGGGCTCACTGAAGGTAAGTGATTTTCGCAGACCGCCTGCACCCCCGTTCATTTCTAGAGTAAGTATTGCCGCCAGCTTTCTGGCAGCTGATATCTGGCTAAGTGCGTTACGCTGGATTTTGATATCTGTCTTTGCAGTTTAAGGAGTTTATGACAGTCAGAAAGCATAACGGTATTCTTTTCACTGTCCCCATCGCCGTTCTGGCTTTGCTTCAAATAAGTATACTTATTACCAGTGAGTTGAGATTCTGCACACTGACTTTTATTTTCTCTGTGTTTTCAAATTCCCGGAGTTGGCATGTACTTACTCTGCCTTTGTTTTTCAACCATGCTACGCACTGATTTCTGTGAACAGATTTCAAACTGGAATATAACAAATTGACGGAGTATCTGGCTCATTTGGCAAAGTATGATGTCTCCCGGGCGTGAGTGGGGGTACTTGGAGACCAGAATCTAGAGGTATCGTTTTGTACCACAGGCGGCCCGAAACACAAAAAACTGTTCACTCATGTATTCATTAATCCTTGGTAGTCAAGCAACCTCACAGTGAAGATACAGCCAGCACAATGTTCCAACCGGTGTTGGCCTGACGTGAGTTACTTTCTGTGACTTACCCAGTTTATATTATTCCAGTCACTCTTACGCGCGCATCTATCAAATGTCAAACGAAGCCAAGTTTCAGGACGATACAATGTACCGCTTGGATCCTCGCTCTGAGTCAATTCCCTCTTTCCCAACTCCTTCCAACCCGATCCAATTCCATTGTGATCAGTCTTCTACTTTTCCATTATTCAGTCGGGACGCTGAACGCTCATCAAGTTCACGGAGACACTGGCTTTATTCATTCTCAGTACTTGCTGGTGGATTGGCCGAAAACAAATCTCACGTCGAATATACAGCACTCAAGATGTTCATCAATGAAGCGGCTACCATCACAAGCTCCAAGGCGAATTTTTCCAAGAACTCATTGTCGTCAATCAAATTGCGCTCTTCATCTGAGGGTTATGCCTATTCTCCAAAGCTGTTATACTACTGATACACTAATATTATGATTTGCTCCCTTCCGACCTGGCAGTGTTTCAGGTATCCAACTGTATTCTCGCCACTGCATAGTTGAATAGTGTTCATGCTTCTAGCAGTCGAATAATAGGTCCTTGTGAGTTACATCCTTAGCTCTGGCCTGGTTTTGATGGTGGTCCTGACTGTGAGATGCCACAGGAACCAGCACAGAGCTCGAATAAGTATCCTGGAGATCAAGACGCTCGACTGCTTGGATTCTGCTCTAGATATGCGATTCTTCCAGCAGTGGCTACGAATTTATTGGGCTTGCTAATGTCATACCCTATATCGACGCAATTTACTCATCGCCGTTTACCCATGGTAACAATTCTTTTCGGGGCTGGACGCGCTTGGCATCTCGAGTATACAGTGATTCAGAGTGCCATTTTTGTGTTCCTCACAAACGTTTCTTCTGTACGTCTCCGATTATCCAGTCGGGACGCTGAGCGCTGATTAGACATCACAGAAACGAAATGTATTCCGAGCGGATTGTCAAAAAAAAAAAAAAAAATCAGCGGGTAACGTCGATTCAACACAGCAAATTTGAGTTCTACTCCGAATATCCGCGCTCAGCCTAAGGCCAGTGTACAAATTTCAGATGGGTATAAAGGATTGCGAGTTTCTGCCTCAGGTTTTTATTTCAAATTTCTTCTCCTCCTCTTCCTTTATATTTTTCTTTGTAGCGCTTGGCCGCTTCGCAGCTTTGTTCCTTTACTTTTCGTTTTCCTAGTATACGTCTTTTTCTCGCCCTTCCACAATGTTCCCAAGCGCCCTATCTTTGATCTGTCTCTGCTCCTATTTCCCTGCACTCTGTGAGTATCTCTCACTTTCTATATTTCTTCCAGGTTTCACTGCGCTTGCACCGATTGACTTGTTTTATATCTGGGCAGTATATGCTCTACCCAGTCCTCAACAAAGCCTAACCTTGGAAGGCTTCGGCACTGCCCAAATTGGTGCCGCAACCGACGGAGGGATTGCCACCGACTTTCTAATACAGACGGGAGCCACCGGGGGCGCTCAGACTTCCTTTGAGCTTGTAGAGGTAGACACGTTCGCAGTTGGAGGGCAAGCGGTAACCACGACAGTGACGGGTGAGCCTATTGATACTGATATATGCTCTTTTTCCGTTTACTAACCAAGGCTCTTTTCTAAACAATCCAGCTGGGGTAGTCGCCTCAGCTTCCGGCTTTAACCTTGAAGCAACAATCGGTAATGAACAAGTTACGGCTACTCTTTCAGAGTCATGTCAAGCTACTGCACTTGCTAATGCGGGTGGGGACTGCACAGTGCAGTTGGATGGTGAAAGTGTTAGTGTTAGTGGCCCAGGAAGTGCCGAAGTCATTGCGATCTCGGCGACACCAACTGGGAGCTCCTCACCCTCGGCAACCTCCGGATCGAAGAAGAATTCGGGGCTCAAGCACAGCTCGTTTGACAGGAAAACATACCTGTCGGGAGTGGGACTGGGTGCTATAGTTGCGGGCTTTGTTTTCGGAGGGATATGATTAATTTTAAGATTCATTTGACAATGCCCTCGTGTCTCGCAGTACTACTGTCGCTAGAGTGCACTACACAGTCTTTCTAAGTTAGGCCTACGGGATAATATTACCTCGTACACTGGATAGATCCAGATTCCAGAGAAAGCATATCGGATTGAATTTGCCAAGCACCACTCAACATACTTATCGTAAGTGAGCTATATAACACCACCAGCAGGTAGCAGAGAGGATACAAAAAAAAATATAAAATATGTATGAGCTCGAGGAAGAGACAATCCGACGCACTGAAAAGGTGATTCTTGGTTCATGGGAAGTCCATAGTATATTAGTAGCCCAAAAGATTGAAAGTGGAAGCGCAACCTTTGATTAAGAGAGGAAAGGAAAAAGCTCAAGTCAAAACTCGTCAGTCGAGTAAGTAATACGACGATGAACCTGAAAAGGAACTTGATGCTCGAAATACCAATGTCTTCTGTGTGTAGGGCATCCAATTATGAAAAAAATCCAGCCAGTACCCGTCGTCCATCCCAGGAATAACAACGGATAGTCGTCGCCTGTCATCCCAGTTCGATATTTGGTAAGGTTCGTCGTGGTGGGCATCATACATATGGAGGACTTTTACAAGCGAGCCAAGATGAGGAGAGTTTTCTAGAACCATGTCATAGAATCGTTCTGCGGGCGTTGGCCTCATATAAAACTCCTCCTCGTCACGGTTGTAGTCGCTGTAGTAGCCAAACTCGTACTCGTCTGAATCGTAGTCCGAATCTTCCGAAAAATGGAAATCATCCCATTTTGCTGTTTTTTCTTTGAAAGTGACGGTATGGAATAGTCTGCGTTGGGCCGGAATCGAGAAAGATCTGGAAACTAAAGCAACTCGACGGAATACATCTAACCCGGACGACGTAGGAATCGCATCAACAATCTGTTCGATAATTTCTTGAGGAAAATGGCGATAACTATGAGTTTCTGCAGACTCTGGCTGTTTCTTGTGGCACAGATTTCTTCTTCTGAATATCTATTAACTACATCAAGTACGCAGAATCAAATGAATCGACTTGCTTTGCGTTTGTCTCCCAAGTTTTGCAATCTCTTCTGACCTTTCTTGCGGTGCATTTGAGCGACTCGGAGGATAAGATACGCTATAAAATAAAAGATCAAGATCTGATCAGTTTACAAGATACGAAATACATTACTTTCTTCAAGTTTGCTTCAAGTGTTCAAGGTGGTCAAAGTCACAAAGTAAGTTGAAGATGTGATGACGACACGCGACGCGCCTAGCGATTCAACTTGAAATTGGTCTTGAACTCTGTTCAAGTATTCCAGAGCTGCATATATAGAAATATAAACTCGTAGGACATGATGTATGATTTAATTCGTCAATTTCAAAACAAACAGCTCTCCGATCTCCATCGAGTTTACAATTATGAAGAGTCCATTTGAGAAGTAGAACACCACCAACAGCGTCATCTTCAGGGTAGGTATCCAAGTAGGCTACCTCCTCAAAAAATGTTCCTGTAGCATTCTTGGAGACGCTGATGATATCAATGGAGACCCAACATTAGTTGGATTCATCACAATCACCGCTTTGACCTTCCTATTACAGACACCATACAGACGCACTGACGCGAATTCGACGAAATTGAAAGTCGGCTTCTAAAATATACGTGTTTATTCATAGAATTCGTATGCAAGTAGTAATGAGGATACTTTATATGTATTGTATCTATGTTACTGAGTATATAAATAATGTGTGCAGTAATGTGCAAGGTTGCAGTGCATGCAAGCACGCTACAAACTTGGATGAGAGGTAGCGTTGGTAGCGATTTTGGGAGAAACTGTGGGGGATAGGGAGGGACGGAAAAGTGAGATGTACACAGAGAAAAATGCCAAGAATCGTACAAATCGTATGAATGTGATCAGGGCCATGAAAAGAAAGAAAAAAAAGCTAGTGGTACAGACAAAGTACAAGAGGAGAAACGACTGGCGAGATTTATTGAAGGGATTGACTAAGAGGGTGCTGGACGATGAATGTGGGCGGGAATGGAGAATAGGGGAAGAGGTGAACAGAAAGGCAGAATCAAATCGTCCATTGAAGAACCCTGTGTTTTTAAAACCCTGAAAGTCTATGAGATAATAAATGCATGAAATAAACCAATAAGATATCGACTACTGAGGTCGGAGTAGACAGAGAGATCGAAGAATGCAGAATGAACATAATGTTCGAGGTAACAACCCTATCTCGTTGGAGTGACTGATCGTGAATCCGGGCCAACAAGGCGTTCCGGCGAGGTAGGCGTAGACGGAGGCGATAATTCAGAGTTGATTCGTATAGACATGTCATCGGGAGTTTGAGTAGCTGGCTGAGGCGAAAATAGATGGAGCCCTCCTATACCATGCAAACGTGGAGATGACGAAGACAGAAACTCATCCACGCTTGAAGTAGACGATGAACGAGAGATAGGTTCCGACGCTGATTCGTCAGAACTGTTGCCACCACTACTCTCTAAACCAGTGAAAAAGCAGAACCTAGAAGCGAGATTAGGAATCCATACTACGACTCAGCAGGGACAAGATAGCATACCTATTCAGGAACTGATTGTAATTCGTTTTAGGACTGGCAGACTCCACTGGACTAAGCGCGAAAGGAGGAGAGCCAGCAGGCGTTGACGATTCGGATTCGGTAATCGGAGGCGAAATCAACGATGACGAACCGCCGTCACTTGCTTCAGCTAAGAGAGCCTCCTTTGGAGCGAGGCCATAGCCCAAGCCTGGCGCACGGTATGGACTCCTGGGTCTAATGGCGGGAAGCGAGTAGTAGCGAGGACTGGGCATGGGCGTTGTATCATCAAAGGAACCCTGAACGGGGCGTACTAGGAGGCGTCATTTTCACCTTTCGACGAGTCCCATGCCGCTCAAGTCAAAGTACCCGCGCTGATGGTTCCTCACGACAGGCTCGATCTCTGGTCCATCTTCGGCATCGGATGGGACAAAAGGTGCCGGACGAAAGGTATCATCTAGATCACGAGGGGAGCCCAGAGCAGGTTTCTCTTTTGGTATGGAACGCCGCCTTTTTGGCATCTCGGGCCATGGAACTGAGTCGACAGAGGAGCTGGAGACGAGAGGATACGAGTGCATTCGATTGTGCTCACGAATGTTAAACGTAGGACTAAAGGCGCTCTTGAGAGCTGCACCAAAGTCGTATCGAGAGGAAAGCGATGTTTCTGCTTTCAGAGGCGATGTAGGTTCGGGAGAAGTCAATATTGGCTGGGAGAGCGGAGCGGCAACCGCTTCGTCCCTCTTCTTGACGACTTTCTCTAATCGACTGTGCAAATCGGAGATGTCGCTGCCTGAGGAAATGTCACGATCAGAGCCTGATGCACTGACAGATGGTTGCTCCACTGGTTTGGGCATCTCCTTTGTGAATTTGACAACATAATTCCGCCCGAAATTGTTGTCCCAGATCTCCCTGCCGTCGACGTTATACCGAAGAGCGACTATTAGCGTCTTCTCCTCGATGCGTGCCATAAGGTCGGATAATCTGATAGTGAATCCAAAGACGTCAAACTCTCCGCCGGCGGACTCGAGGTATTTGGCCGTAACCTCGCTCGTAGTCTGCCAATCGATCAAAGGTGAAGCGTACAGCGACCCATTTGTGGAAAGATAGATTCCGTACTCTGATCCTCCCAACGATGTTAAACCCATCCGACGAAAGCTTCATCTCCTCCATGACGATATCGGTGTTCAGATTGAGAGATGGAGGCATGTTAGCGACGGTCATCTTTAGAGACTTTGATTTTCCAAAGATAAACGACGGGAAATCGCTTTCTGCTCCACTTGTATCATCGGTAGGGCTACCGTCTCTCGAAACTGCCAGTGGCCGTTGCTCAGCGAGGAAGAGCTTGACGTGCTCCAAGCGCGAATCGAATTTAACAGCTTTGGGCACTGTGGGAGTGGTCGGTTCGCTTTTACTCGATAAGCCACCGGGTGTTACAGACAGAGAACCCTTGAATGACGATTTGGATGCCTTGAGCGAAGGTTTGACTAGCTGGCCAGATTTCTTTCGAACGGCGAGCACAGGTGGGAGAGGAGGAGCGGATTTATGAGAACTTGGCTCGACTAATGGGAATTCAATGTGTATCTCCGACTGCGTTCTCGAAGGAAGACCTTCCAGACTAAGGCTCAAAACAGGTGGCTCGCTCTGCTTGGGCAGAGAGAGAGTACGTTCCTTCTTTGACCGAGGGATACCGAACGTAGGCGACACTGGCTCTACGGGAACTGCGGGAGCGTTCCGGGAAGACCGAGGACCTTTAGCTCGTGTGGGAGAAAGGCGGGAAGAACTCGAACTACTTGAGGAATCAGAGGTGACTCCAGAGGTAGAAGCAGAGTTATCATCTGGAGGAGTAGCTTGCTGCACCGTAATCTTTACTGGACTGGGATTGACTTTCGGTGGAGTAGTAATTCCACTGGAAAATGTGCGCTGAGTAGAAGATGTCCTTCTAGGAATACGAGGCAAGGGCGATCCAGCTGTGTTGGTGGCTGAGCGAGCCAGAAGATAATCCATGTGAGTGAGACGGAAAGGTTGCAAGCATAGTAGTCGTCATTAGGGGAGCTAGAATAGAAGAATTAAATTGTCGAGCAAAAAATACACGGAAGAATCGAGACGCACTGTAACGTTTCAAGGTATCGCTTTCCCTTTCGGTGAGCTGGACGGATAAGAAGCGCGAAAGAAAAGCTATCTCGTAGCTTGATAGTGATGTACCGGTTCAAGTCCGTATGAGGTTACAGGCTATCTGCGAAAATACAGCAACCACATCAGCAATTAAACACCGAGTAAAAAGCTGTTCAAACCTTACAGCGATAGCGCACAGAAAGGTCAGAAGAAGAAAAGGAATAATGTATGGCCTAAAGGGGTCCCCAAACCTCCTTCGCCGACACGATAAATAATATATAAGATTGAGAACAACCACGTGAGTCAACTTTGTCATTCCCAATCGTCAGCTTTGACCATTACCCCATTCGACCCCGATGCGGGACTCTCTCCCCAGAACGTTTCCCCGGCGGCTTCTACATACAGCCTCCATGGGAGGCTCTGGCATGATCTGGGGACTAGGGAATCTTTTCCGTGAATTTTCCTTCAACTCCTCGAATCATTCTCGAATTTTCTGGCACTTCTAAAATTGGCGTGCCTAATTTGCTTAGATGTGCTTGCGCGCATATGTCGGACTCGCGATAGCCTCTTACTCATCTCAGTACCATCCTGTACCATCGTGCCCTTTCTCTTATGAATTGTAACGAATCTTCATAACCTTATACCGTAGTAGTAATTCTACTAGGAATAATAGTATGGTTCCAGGACTCTCAGGATCAAAACGTTTCACTCGTTCCCGTCCAGCAGTCGTCATTAATGATGCAATGGACAGTCTAGGCTTTATTTTTGCCTCCTTCCTCTCGTACATAGTAACATACTAGTCAATCTGTTCAGGTTGACAGTCAGGCCTAGTCAGGGATGGGTATCCAGTTCAAGGTCGTCACCGTCGTCATCAACGCCATCAGGTAAACCCAAAGTCGAGGATCCTATTACCGCGCTTCCGAAACGAAGAAGGCGGAGGCGAGTCTGGTAGGAGGGTTTGGATGCGATGGACTGTAAGAGTGAGGAGCTGGAATTGGATCTGGAGCTGTGGAAGTGGAAGCAGAGTAGAAGTAAAAGTAGAGGGCGCTGGTAAAAGGCTGGTCGATGAAATTACTGCATTGGTAGCTTGTCGGTGAAGCGGTTTGAATCGTACGCGCCGGTGACAATGTAGAGGTACTGTCTTCAGTCGATATGCACGGCATTCGAATCGTTCACTTGCGTCGATGATCCGTAGATATTTTTCTAATTTTTGTTGAACGCGTTCGAGGACCCTATTATACACAGCGTAAAGACATAATAAAAGTAGCATAATATACACATACGTACTTCATTGAAACACTCTAGACCTGTCTGACCAGCAGCTTACATCTGTGCATGCAGCAAGAACCCTTTGCCATGCAACGAGCTAAGCGATTAACCATGCTCGGTGGTCGTTTGGTATAATCGTCGTGGATGGAGGCGAAGGTGGAATCAAGGTAAGACGAGCTAAGGATGTTGAAGATCCACGTCGGGATCAGAGTCAGAATCGGAGTCGCAGTCAGAGGTTGAAGAAGATAGTTCCTGCATAACGATGTAATATGAGCCACTTTCGTCCAGGTTTCGCGTATAGATTTTTCTCTACATCGTTCTGATTATATTCAACTTCCCCTCTTCTTCGTCGTCCTCGTCGTCCTCAAAGATCACTGCCTTTTCTTCAAGCTGTGAGCATGATACCTCGTTAGTTGTGAGGTTATATCTAGCGTGTCATTGGTTCGGACTACGCGAAAAAGGGAAGAGTCTTCTGTTAGTTCATAACGTAGCGCGGATGGGTTTCGTTTCAGTTTAATTGGTTTGGTGACTTTGGTCGATTCTTTCGTGCCATGAAATTTGAAGAGAAGTTCTGATTATGTTGGCTGCGTATCTAATCTACACTGCCACACAGCGAATTAACCTATTCAAGACACTTTTCTAGTTACTGAACCGTGTGTCTCCACCTTGCGGAACGTGTTTTTGGCAGTGATCAAAAAAAAAAATAGACACCCATATATAGTAATAGAGACACAGCTATATGCTTATGAGACGCTCTATCGAGATCTATTACAAAACGTTCTAGCACTAGAAATTGAATGGACCCGTGCATCACTGCATCCGATAGCGGAACTGCAGAGAAATATGTAGGCGCAACCATTAAGTGTTGCGAGCCTGTTAAAGAATCCATATTTGGTGGTGGCTCCTGTTAAAGATTGTACATGAGCTACACCCAGAGTTGCAAACGAAGAAAAGCACAAACATTGTTTAACGAGCTGAGCGCCGTCATCTGTACTACAATCTCACGAACAACGAGATGCGTTTCAAGAGCCGTGATATTCGTGGAAACAGCCAGCCCAGCCTATACACATAACCTCTTAAATACATTATTTTCTTTTCCAGAAAAAAGAAAACATACCTCGAATGTGCTCCTGGCATGTTGTACGCGACGTTGAAGGGCTTCGAGATTTTCGCTGTCCCTCTTGGCGAACGGGACCAAGCGTAATCCATCATGTTTTCTGAGTTTCAGCAACGTCTTTTGGACGTCCAGTAAGTTTCTATGAAAGTGGTTAACCTTGAAATCAAGTAGGTCGTTGAAAAACATACTGAAAAAGCCCTTCCACATCTCTGCGTAATTCCTCATTTTCCTGAGCTGCAGGGGACTTTTGCACCTTCCGTAATACCATACGAAAGTATTCCCTCACGTCGCGCAGGATCTCGGCTAACAGCTGCTTATTGCTTCTGATAGTCTGAAGGCGAAATAGCTTCAGGAAAATAATACGTGCTGAGTTAATAGCTGAACGTACCTGTATTGTAGTACAAATCTCAGTAAATCCAGTTGCTATGGGCTTTAGCGTCCCAAGAACAGGGACACTATCGCACAAAACAAATAAAGCACTACCGATACTGGCAGCAATCATGAGCGCATCTTCTGTTCGGTCTGAGCTTCTGGGTGGAGAATCGTACGGCTGTTGATGAGTTACCAAGTGAGTTAATATGCATAAAATAAATAAAAGATTGCTTACCATCGCGAAAGAGTGTATTTTCTCCAACTCATCTCGCAAGGTTTCCAGATCTTTGGTGACAACTTTTTGCTTGGTCTTCCTACTTTGCAGAGAGCGTCCAATACTCGGATTTGTAACATTATCTTCAATATACTCGATGGTCTTCCGGAGGATGCTAAGCGCAGAAAACATCACTAAATATCATTGTAACCAGGAAAAGAATTATACGCACCCTGTCATACTCGGAATGAACGTCCTTACTAAAACACCATCCTTCTGAATTATCTGGCTATTCTCCGACTCGAGATTCGCCAGCGTCCAAGCGCTTTCGACCATATTGAAGATGTCGTTTAACATCTCTCGATGTTCATTTACGAGGATGATATCGTCCTGTAAGTAGAGAATCAGTTTGACAATTATTTCTTCTAAAGATACGAGCCTTACAATGTTCACAGCCTTCAATCGCTCAAGTAGTGTTTTCGTATCCGTTAATTCCACTGGCGGAGTGGTCCTAGTACTCTCTGTTGATATCGAGCAAACATCCAGAGATGTATCAGTAGAAGTCTGCGGACTGGCAGAAGCACTCGAACGTTGACATCGCAATCGGAGCACAGATTTCGACATGGTAGAAGTAATGATCTGAGAGTAGCAGCTGGAGAGAACACTTGAGAAAGTTGAGTGACTGGGCTGAGGCGGAAGTGCAGGATTCAGGGAGCAAGATATCGAGAGAACGAGGAAACGTGGATAGAGAGGAAACGTGGATAGAGAGAAAAGCTGTGGAAGAGCTGTAGAACACAGGCGCTACAGGCGTCAATGGCCATGATCATTGACAAGAAACTTTTGTCAATAGGGCGTTAATCAAAGAGAACACTGAGGGTGCTCCGTAATTAAAGTGAAGATCAACTCAAGTCTCAAATCTATTCGGACAGGGTATAACTGAACTCATAAGCTGCGCGCTAAGGGTGATTTTCAATGCAGGACTTACAATGCTACATGAGTCGGTTTTATCGCTGACATCCTTCGCATCTGATGGGTCACAAAAAAGCAAGACTTCACGGTCAAGAAACCCCCGCTCCTTCCGCCAAAGCATAACTTACATTTTGCGGTTAGACAAAAGTGATCGCCGGCTAGAAGGCGGGAGATGAAATCTAGCTACCGAAGGGGATATCGGACACATAGGTTGGTGCTGGTCAGTTACAGCAGAACGAAGCGGCTTGTTATACTCATGATTACCTCGACCATCCTAACGTTCTTGAAAAGATTCCACGCCTAGATACACGATGATGGACAAAAAGAAGGTAAAATTTAGCGCCCAATGGCGGCTATTTCTTGTGGTCCACCAGGTTGGAAGAGTCTCAGTTTGGGACCGCGCTTCGCAGCGTGGTATATTGTGAACTCTCGTTCTCAATTTACACCTGGATCTCCTGTTTGAGACCCGGATGGCCGCGCGACGGACCTCTCGTCTCACTAACTGCTCAGGCAGTTCCTCCGATGGGAGGGTGGGATGTGAGGTGAACTCCTAGAGTTCCCGCCTGGTAACTACTTGGGGTACCACCCCTTGTAGGCCAAACGCCTCACCGGTTGAAAAGGTAGAAAACGTCCATTGTGGCGGACAACCTTGGAAATCGTTATGGAAAGATGTGCGAAGAGGGCCTAACCAGCCTTTGATTCGGTGTCTGACCAAACCGGGTTTACTTGAGTACCCGGATCTAATCCTAGCTTTGGGCAATGGAGAGGAGAAATGAAACAAGTCGTATTCGCGGACCCCATACTAGAGGGTAGGTAAAAACCATCCGACAGCAATGTGAAGCTTTTAGCTCGTAGCCTCTGCTGACAGGACACCGCGGCGTGTACGCTCTGACCCGTTCGATTGAAAATCTCCTGAGGGAGCACTGGGAAGGCACTGGATTTGCCTGGCCTGGGATCGACGGTAGTTTACACGTGGTTAGTGAGCATGCTGAGACCTAACCGGTCAACGACGCATGTATCGCAAGACAGAGAGCTCTACCCAAGTAATTGGATGAGCAACGGGAAACTGTGCTTCTCACAAGGAATTGCGGCGAGCCGTGGCAGAAGTCTAGCCCTAGCTCACATGTTGCCGCATGTGAGTGGGACACCTACTGGCCCGAGAGGACGAATCCTCTGTCGGCTGTGTACAACGAGATGTGCACAGTTTAAGTTGCAAACACTGGGAAAGAGCGGTCCGTCTGCCAGTGGTAAAGGCGGATACGTTACATTCGTTGGGAGAGGTTGCACTCCCCGGAAGGTCAGTGATTCGGTCGTGGTAGCTATGCGCCCACTTCGACGAAGCTGATTGTGTACGAGAAGCGAGTGTGACTGGGGTTGTCAAGTGCGTACCCCATGAGTGCGACATGCCACTCATTCGCAACTGCACTACCAATGAACAAGCTGCAAAGAAACATCTCCTATCTAAGACTCCGGAATATGTTGAATACGGAGCATCCCTTCGTGGGTTGGAACCCTTTAAGGTCCGGTGTGAGCCCGGGATATAAATTTCATGTACTAGGTAACAATTCCATGAAACGGTGGATAGGCTGGTCATAGCGTTGACTTGAGACCAGATAAGCCGCAGGTAGAGTAACCAACTACGGGCAAGAGAGTAGGGTAAAGACTGTGTGAGCACTTGTGCTTGCTCAGAGTATGTGTAGTAGAGTTGGTTTCGGTTAGCCGGAATTGCTTGACTTCCATGCATGAACCTACTTATCCCTAGGGCCACGGAAAGGCCTCTACTATCCCAGGGCACTCCAAACCGGCGAAACACAAAGTGGCCAATTCCTAGTGCTTATAATGATTTATTTCGCAATTTAAATCCTTTCAGTTATCTCTGGCATGGTGCCCAGATGACATCGGAATCGAGGGGAACGAATTCCAGCAGACAAACGAGCGCTCAGCATCTTTGCCTAGCATCGCATCACTTCGCTACTCCCTTCACCGTCTCGAGGGCCGCCGCTGCTGCCCGTGCCAAGAAGTCCTTTGGCTGGTCCACTGGAACGCATCTGCTAAAAGACAGTTCCCCTCTCACCGCCCCTCATGGCCGGAACAGGACACAGCTTTAGTACAGGATTACACATTGTATTCTCAGTCATGTCATTCATGTGAGTCAGTGTAACGTTGGCGGGAAGTCCAAGGATGAAATGCATTTCGACTTCGCGCATCTGTCAAGGTTGACATCGATAACGTCACTTGCCGAATGTGTTCCGAACGTGTTTGGACACTTTCGGCCGTTTTAATTTCATAGTAGAGCTAACATAGTAGTAAAAGTAGACCATCCAACTACTGCCTTGAGCTCCGGAGACCCAATGTGTTTATATACGCCTTCAACCTTTGCATCAAACTCATCACTCACAAATTTCATTGCCTCCTCATGGGAAACAGGAATCTCTGCCCTAAGTGCATCAACCACAAACTGGTCAACATCAATCTGACATTCTTGAGCTTGAAGGGAACAAGATTTAGGAAGTGTAAAAGCATTCCGGGGGGATGTTCCAGATGCATTTGGCTTTTCAGCCTGAAAGCGGATATGATGGTTATTCCAATACTCTGTAAAGCTGTTGAGTTCATTTTGCAGAATTTTTGGCCACAGCCAGTTGAAGAGATCACTGCTAAAGCAATCAACTAAGGTGTAGACATTGGTGTAACTTTATACTTACATGTGCACTTGGTTTCCAGGATGAAATATATTATCTGAGTATCCCCGACGCAGTTCATCTTTCAAGTTGATTCCTGAAAGGTTTGTGAACCAGTGCCATAACCCTTCAATGGGTGTATTATGGACACTTTTGAGATGAAGAGCAGCTGGGTACTTGGCAGAGTCAATATCAGGTCCATATGCTTCACTAAATGCACTATCTGATTTAGTGTAGGTTTCAGTATGAAAATAACACCACTCACCGGATGCCTGTCTGACTTCATCAGCAAAACCTGGGTAAAGGTCATAGCAGCTATAGCAATCTATAGCAAGCCATAGCAGCCATAGTGCTATGAAATGCTATGAGCTGCTATGAGTCGCTATGAGCTGCTATGAGATCACCGAGTACTTGAGCCAGCTGTCAACATTTTGACAGCTGTCACTCTCTTCCATCAATAGTATATAGCATCGACGAGAGTCGTCGTAACTTCCCCAAGGTCCCTTCCTTCCCTCCCAAATTTCTCTTTTTCTAAGTTCTTTCTAAGTCGCTTTGGCTCGGCGTTCTCGGTGAGTTTCATTCAAGCCATTCAATATCTTTGCATACTATACTGTAACTTTATCTATGCTATATACTAGTTACCGTAGCTCTGTTTTGGTAAAATATCCTACTATGTACTACTAATCTGCAATATATATGATTTATTATAATTATTTGGTCTCGCAAGTGAGCGAAACAATTCCGAGGACAACAAAAAAAATGAATTGAAAGACTGACAGATGATGCGATGATGTGCCATGAAATGCAAAATCCATAGCAACCCATAGCAGCTCATAGCAATCCATAGCGATCCATAGCTCTGGATAGATGGGGACCTTGCTATGGGTGCTATGGGTGCTATGAGTGCTGGATAGCGCTATCCAGCGCTGTCCAGTACACCCAGGTTTTGCTGATGTTAAACTGGTCAAGTTGATGTTTCATGGCCAGGTTCATCTGATGTGCATCAGGATCTCTCTGCAACTATTGGAGATGCTGTCTTCAGTGCTGGAAAGACTAAGCATGTGTACAAGGTACGTTTAATCCCTATATTGATATGCAGTGGTACTTGATACATTTGCAGCTTGTGATCATGAATGAACTTATGGTTGCAAAGAAGTTCTTCAACTGTGGAAATGGCATTGGGGAGGTTTCTGCTGCTGAGAATGAATCTTTCCTTGTTTCTGAAATCACTAGACTCAAGAGCATAGCATGGATCCTTGATGAATTCAAGGATACAGCCTCCGTGAAAGGAGTTGATATTTCTCAAGGTAGTTATCAACTTCCACAAGTTTTATGGTGTCACTCATTTCTTGATCAAGATATTACTGTGACTGAAGCCTGGATTTTTCGGGAGTCCAATATCACAGCTTCAAAAGCATCTGGTCTCTTTGCAAATGGTTCTAGTGGGTCTGCAGTTTGGCTTGTAGAACCACGCCGGACAAAAGCTGTTGACAAGTACAGCAGCACACTGCTCCATCCACCTTGAGATGACAAGATTGGTATCACTCTTAGTGCTTTTTCCCACTATGTGTATATTGCTTCCAAGAAGACATTTGTTTTGGCAGATGTACAAGGTACTTAGTACTGAGCCTCATTTTATCAATTAATCTCTTTACTTAACAATCATCTCATTTCAGGCTCTATTGTGAACATCCAGGGCATTGATACTATTGTGTTATTTGATATGATGATGCACACTACAGAACAGTGAGATAAATTTTTCTTATAGCAAATTTACTTCCCCCTTACTCCAATTCTAGGGACAGTGGAGTGGGTGATTGTGGGAAGCCAGGCATTAATACATTCACTGAGCAGCATATTTGCACTTACATGTGTGGTAGCCTAGGATTTGAGCTGATGAATCAAGTAGATGATGAATAGAGAAGAACACTGGAGTCTGGTACTACTTGGGTACTACCGTATCCTTTTTATTAGGCAATTATTACTGTGGACCAAGGCTCTTTCAGCTCATTCCTGCTATGTAAGATGATGTTAGAGCTCAAAGCAGTGGCTGGGCGGTCTACTTTACTGCTATGTTAGCTCTACTATGAAATTAAAACGGCCCGAAAGTGTTCGGAACACGTTCGGAGCACATTCGGCAAGTGACGTTATCGATGTCAACCTTGACAGATGCGCGAAGTCGAAATGCATTTCATCCTTGGACTTCCCGCCAACGTTAGTCAGTGATACTAGCATCCGACTTTTTTGCTGAGATTCCAGGGACCAGGATAGAGGTCAGGATTCTTGGAGATCTCATCGTGTACATTGAATGGCTGGTAATTGAAATGCGGTAGATTTCCCTTTACCCGTAGTTGTAACCCAGAAAACATCTTCTCCATTGAGAATCCTTGTAACAGCTTCGCGCTGACCATTCCTTAAACCGCCCGTCCTTTGCTATTTCTCGATTATTTAAGGCATGCTGAAATCGGGTTTGAGGCATTATTAAGAAGGATGTCATTGGAGTCGTAGAGTCTAGAGGATCATAGGCAAAAATTCTATGGGAAAAACGCGAACGAACGCGAGCGCGGCGCGTCAAGCGGTAAAACGTGCAGCAACTGGGCGCTAAGATTAAGTAAGATTGCTC